>SJYC01003339.1:0-66584 GCA_006408675.1 Madoqua kirkii | reverse complement strand
TGCCTGAAGTCTGGAGAGGGCTATGCCTCCTGATCTGTTCTTTGTCCTGAGGATTTTTTTTTTTTTTTTTGCAATATTGGGTCATTAATGCTTCCATATAAATTTCAGTATTATTGGTTCTAGCTCTATAAAAACATGTTCACAGATATTTTGATAGAGATTGCATTAAATCTGTAGATTTCATGGGGTAGTATGGCTATTTTACAGAGAAGGCAATGGCACTCCACTCCAGTACTCTTGCCTGGAAAATCCCATGGATGGAGGAGCCTGGTGGGCTACAGTCCATGGTGTTGCTAAGAGTGGGATACGACTGAGCAACTTCACTTTCATTTTTCACTTTCATGCATCAGAGAAGGAAATGGCAACCGACTCCAGTGTTCTTACCTGGAGAATCCCAGGGATGGGGGAGACTGATGGGCTGCTGTCTATGGGGTCGCACAGAGTTGGACACGACTGAAGCAACTTAGCAGCAGCAGCATGGCCATTTTAACAATTTAATGCTTCCAATTAAAGAGCTTGTGATATTCTTCCATTTCAAATAGTTTTATTAATATTTTTTAGTTTTCACTTCTTTTGTCAGATTGGTTTCTAAGTATTTTCTATTTATATAATATTTTGCAACCATTTTATTTTCATTTCAATTTTATTCAAATTTCTTGTGATATAATATGTACAACATAATCACCATTTAATCATTTTTTAAGATTTTTATTTATATTAAAATAGCATTGATTTAATGCTACATTAGTTTCAGTTGTAGAGCCTACAGATTTATTTATACATGTGTCTATTCTTTTTTTTTCTTTTCAAAATATGGTATAGAAAGTGTTGAGTAAAGTTCACTGTGGCTCTTGTTAATTATGTGTCTTGTAGAGAGTAGTGTGTATAAATTATACCCAAAGACCTAAGCTATTCCTACCCATCTCTTACACTTTGGTGACCATAACTCTCTTTACGCACCCTGTGAGTCCGTGTCTCTGTTTCTTTTTTGTAAGTAAGTTCATTTAATTTTTAAGGAAGTCCCTTACTGTTCTCTCTAGTGGTGGTACCACTTTGCATTCCCACCAGCAGTTAACAGGGTTCCCTTTGCTCCACTCTCTGTCCAATAATTCTTATTTGTGAGCATTTTAATTATGGAAATTCTGATAGTTGTGGTGATACCTTATCGTGGTCTTGATTTTCATTTTGTTAAAAAATCATTGATGTTGAACCTCTATTCCTGTGCTTTTGACCATCTGAAAGTCTTCTCTGGAGAAATGTCTCTGTAGATCTTCCATCCAGTTTTTGGTATGGTTGCTAGTGTTTTGATATTGAGGTGAGTGAGCTTTTTGTACATTTTGGAGATTAGTGTCTTATGGATAACATCCTTTGCAATTATTTTCTCCCATTCTCTGTTATTTTATCTCCTTTTTGTTGTGCAAAAAGCCATAAATTTGATTTGGCCTCTTTTTTTTTTTTTTTTTTTCCTATTGCCTTGGGAGCCTGACATAAGAAAACAATGGGAGGATTTCTAACAGAGTATGTTTCCCTCTCGTTTTTCTCTAGGTGTTTGTGGTATGATATCTCCTATTTAAGTGCTCTAGCCATTCTGAGTTCCTTTTTGTGGTAGGTGTGTGATTATTGAACTAACTTCAGTGTTTATTTGTGGCTGTCCTGCTTCCTTATCCCCACTTGCTGTGGAGACTGTCTTTTCCCCGTTGTGTATTCTTATTCCTCTGTCAAAGATTAATTGACCATAGACTTGTGGGTTTGTGCCTGGGGTCTGTGTTCAGTTCCATTGTCCCCTAGGCCTGTTTCTGTGCCAGGATCTCCTTGTTTTGAATACTGTAGCTTTTTACTGTTTTGTGAATTTTGGGAGAGTTATGCCTCCTGCTTTGTTCTTGGTCTTCTGGATTGCTTTAGCAATTCTGGGTCATGTATGGTTCCATGTCAGTTTTAGGATTATTATTTTGAATTCTGTGAAAAACATCATGGGTAATTTGACAGGGATTGCATTAAATCTTTGGACTGCTTTCATAGTATGACCATTTTAGCAACATTAATGTTTACAGTTCAAGAGCATGGCCTATCTTTCCAATTTTTTGCATCACCTACAGTTTCCTTTCTCAATATTTTATGGTTCATAGTATATATGTCTTTTGCCTCTTTGGCCAGCTTTGTTCTTAACTGTTTTATTTATTTTGATGCAATTTTATTTTTATTTTTTTTTCAGATTTCTATATTGTAAAATATGCATAAGAGAACATTTATCATCTTAATCATTTCTTAAGTTTTTCTTTTGTATTGGAGTAGAGTTAATTTGCTTTGTTGTATTAAGTTTACTTGTATAGCCTAGAGTGTGCTTATACTTAAATCTTTTTTTTTTCAGATTCTTTTTCTATATAGGTTATACAGTGTATTGATCAGATTTACCAATGCTATGCATTAGGTCCTGTCGATTATGTGTTTTGTGTATAGTTGTGTGCATATGTTAATATCATTCTCCTAATTCATCCCTTCCCGCCACCTTTCCCCTTGGTAAGGTAAGTTTGTTTTCTCAGTTTCTAAATCTGTTTCTGTTTCATAAATAAGTTATTCTTTAAAACATGCAACCTTATTTGCTTTTTCCGGTGCTGGGTCTTCGCTGCTGCGTGAGCCTCTGTCTAGTTGCAGTCACCAGGTTGGAGCGTGGGCCTCTTGTTGCTGTGGCTTCTCTTGTGGCGGAGCACAGGCGCTGGGGCCTGCAGGCTGCAGTTGTTGCAGCAGTGGGCTCAGTGGTCGAATCCTGGGCTCTAGGATTGGGCTCTAGCCTGGGCACAGGCTCAGTAGTTGTAGGGCACGGGCTTAGCTTCACCTTGGCATGCGGAATCTTCCTGGATCAGGAATCAAACCTGTCTCCTACTTTCGCAGGGGATTCTTTATCACTGAGCCACCAGGGAAGCCCTAAATAAATTAATTTTTAAGGAACCGCCATACTGTTTTCATAGTGGCTGAACAAATATATATTTTGACTAACTGTGTAGAAGGGCTCCTTTTTCTCCACAACCTCTCCAGAGTTTATTTGGAGACATTTTAATTATGGAAATTCTGATACTTGTGTGGTGATCACTGATTGTAGGTTTCATTAGCATTTCTCTAATAATTATCAATGTTGAACATATTTATATGTGCCTTTTGGTCATATGGACTTCCCTGGTGGCTCAGACGGTAAAGCGTCTGCCTACAATGAGGGAGCCCCGCGTTCAACCCCTGAGTTAGGAAGACCTCCTGGCGAAGGGAATGGCAACCCACTCCAGTATTCTTGCCTCCCCCACCCCAAAACAGGGGTTCAAAGAAATATTTGTCTACGGACACACCATCCTGAATGCACTCTATCTCGTCTGATCTCGGAAGCTAGGCAGTGTCAGGCCTGGTTATTACTTGGATGGGAGACCGCCTGGGAATACTGGTGCCATAGGCTTTTTTTCTTTGGACTTCCCTGGTGGCTCAGGGGAAGATCGCCTGTAGAAGGAAATGGCAATCCACTCCAGTACTATTGCCTGGAAAATCCCATAGACAGAGGAGCCTGATAGGCTACAGTCCATGAGGTCAGAAAGAGTGGGACACAACTGAGCAAATTCACTTTGGCCCTATGTCTTTGGGAAAATGTCTGTGTAGATCTTCTGCCTATATTTTGAATGGATTTTCTGTTTTTTTTTTAAATATTGGAGTGAATGAACTGTTTGTATATTTTGAGAAGTAGCCCCTAGTCTGGTCCATCGTTTGCAAATATTTTCTCCCATTCTGTGGGTGGTTTTTTCATTTTGTTTATGGTTACCCTGCAGAGCAAAAGCTCCTGAATTTAATTAGGTAAGATTTACTTCCTTTTGATTTTATGGTTATTGCTTTGGGAGACGGGCCTAAGGAAACTTTCATACATTTTGTGTCAGAGAATGTTTTGTCTGTGACTTCTTCTCAGACTTACATGGTGCGATGCCTTAATCACTTTGAGTTCATTTTTGTGTATGGTGTTGTATAATTTCCGTGTGACTTCCATGCAGCTGTCCAGCTTTCCCAGTGTCACTTGCTGAGGAAATTATCTTCTCCCATTGTATATTCTTGTTTCCTTTATGCCAGATTAACTGATTGTGGGTTTATTACTGGGCTGTTTCTTCTGTTCCATTGATCAGGCTCATAGGTCGGTTTTGTGCCAGTACCATATTATTTTGATGACTGTTGCTCTGAAGTTTGGGGAGGGATTTGTTCTTTGTCCTCAGGATTTCTTTGGCAATACTGGGTCATTTATGATTTCATATGAATTTCAGTATTTTTGGTTTTAGTTCTGTATAAAAGTGTCCATGACCATTTTGATAGAGATTGCATTAAATCTGTAGGTTTCTTGTGGTTGTATGGCCATTTTAACAATTTAATTCTTCTGCCAAAAGAACATGTGATATTCCTCCATTTATTTAAATCTTTTTCAAATTCCTTTATTAATATTTTATAGTTCTAAGGATGTAAGTATTTCACTTCTTTGTTTAGGTTGATTTCTAAATACTTTATTTAATCTTTTGCTACCATTTTGTTTTCATTTCAGTTTTATTCAAGTTTCTTTATTGTGATACAATATGTACAGCATAACACTGAGAATCTTAATTATTTTTTAAGGTTTGCCTTGATAATAAAATAGTGCCAATTTATAGTGCTCTGTTGGTTTCACTTGCAGAGCCTAAGGATTTATTTATACATATGTCTGTTATTTTTCTATTTTAAAAAATACCATATAGTGAGTACTAAGAAAAGTTCTCTGTGGTCATTGTTGATTATGTATTTTGTGTAGTGGTGTGCATGTTTTTGTTGTTCAGTTGTGCAGTTGTGTCCAACTCTTTGAGACCTCTTTGACTGCAATACACCACGCTTCTCTGTCCTTCAGTGTCTCCCTGAGCTTCCCCAAACTCCTGTCCATTGAGTCAATGATGCCATCCAACCACCTCATCCTCTGTTACCCTCTTTTCCTCCTGCCCTTAATCTCGCCTAGAATCAGGGTCTTCTCCAAGGAGTCAGTTCTTCACATCTCAGTCTTGATCTCAAAGTTTGCAACTATTTTCTCCCATGGCTTTTTTTTTTTTATTATTATCATTTTCTTTCTGGGTTTCCCTTAGTGTAAAATGTCATAAGCTTGATCAGGTTCCATTTGTATATCTTGAGTTCATTTTTTTACTACCTTTAGGGACTGACCTATGATTTCTGTCAGAGGATGCTTAGCCCGCTTTTTCCTCTAGGAGTTAAAGGTGTGTTGCCTCTTATTTGCGTCTTCAGCCCTTTTTAGTTTCTTTTTGGTGAATGGCGTGTGTGTGGCTTGTAATTTCAGTGACTGTCCTATGCTGTACCACTTTCCCAAGAGCACTTGATGAGGAGACGGTCTTCTTCTCAGTCTCTGTCTGTGCATGCTTCTGTTTTATAAATAAATTAATTTTTAAAATAGATAACCTTACATATTTTCTGCTATGCTGGGTCTTTGTTGCTGCATGAGCTTTTCTCTAGTTGCAGCATGCAGAGACTGCTCTCTAGTTACATGTGTGGGCTTCTCATTTCTGTGGCTTCTCTTGCTGCTGAGCATGGGCTCTAGGGCATGTGGGGCTTCAGTAGTTGCAGAACATGGGCTCAGTAGTTGCGGTTCTTGGGCACTAGAGCACAGGCTCGATAGTTGTGACTCACTGTCTTTGCTGTAACTTGGCATGTGGTATCTTCCAGGACCAGGTATTGAACCCACGTCTCCTGCACTGGCAGGTGATTTTTGTCTCTGAGCCACCAGGGAAGCCTAAATAAATTAACTTTTAAGGAACCTCCATACTATTTCCATAGTGGCTCAAATATTCATTCCAACACACTGTGTAGAAGGGCTCCTTTTTCTCTACAGTCTTCTTAGAATTTGTTATTTGTAGACATTTCAGTTATGGACATTCTGATACTTGTGATCACTGATTGTAGATTTCATTAACATTTCTCTAATAATCATCAGTGTTGAGCAGATTTGTATGTGCCTTTTGGCCATATATGTTTTTGGAGAAATGTCTACGTAGATCTGCATATTTTGAAATTTTCTTTTAATATTGAGAAGAATGAGCTGTTTGTATATTTTGCAGGTTAGTTCCTAGTCTGCTCCATTGTTTGCAAATATTTTCTCCCATTCCGTAAGTGGTCTTTTCATTTTGTTTATGGTTACCCTGCAGCACAAAAGCTCATGAATTAGGTTAGGTAGCATTCATTTCTTTTTATTTTATTGTTATTGCTTTGGGAGACTGGCCTAAGGAAACAGTAGTACAGTTTATATCAGAGAATGTTTTGTTGATGATTTCTTCTCAAACTGATATGCTTTGATCCTGGAATAAGTCCTTAAGCGTTTGAGTTCATTGCTGTGTATGGCGTGAGGGTGTTACAATTTCATTGATTTCCATGGAGCAGTCCAGCTTTCCCAAAGCCACTTACCAAGGAGACTGTCTTTTCCCCATTGTATATTTTTGTTTCCTTTATGCCAGATTAATTGGCTGTAAGTCTGTGGTTTGCTACTGAACTCTCTTCTCTCCCGTTGACCCATAGGTCTGTTTTTGTGCCAGTGCCTCATTGTCTTGACGACTGTTGCTCTGTGATGCTGCTTCAAGTCTCAGGAGGGCTGTGCCTCCTGCTTCGTTCTTTGTCCTCAGGCTATAGTGGGTCATGTATGATTTCATATAAATTTCAGCATTATTGGTGTACAGTATTCTACTGTAAAAGTAAAATGTCCCTGGATATTTTGATAGAGATTGCGTTAAATCTAAATTTCTTGGGGTTGTATGGGTATTTTAACAGTTTAAGGATTCCACTGAAGGGGCATGTGATATTCCTCTATTTATTTAAACCTTTTGCAAATTCCTTTATTTTATAGTTTTATAGTTGAAGTATTTTATAGTTCTCAGGATAGGAAGTATTTCAATTGTTTTGTCAGGCTGATTTCTAAGTATTTTAATTACTATTTTGCCACCATTTACTCAAATTTATTGTGGTACAATATGCATAACATAAAATTTCCCATCTTAATTATTTTTAAGGTTTGTATTGATAATAGTGCTAATTTACAATGCCCTGTTGGTTTCACTTGTAGAGCCTAGGGATTTATTTTTATATATATTTATTATTTTTCCTATATTTAAAAATACCATATAGAGATATTCAGTAAAGTTCCCTGTGGTCATGTTGAGGATATATTTTTAGAATGGTATGTATGTTGGTGTTGTTCAGTTGCTTAGCTGTGTCCAGCTCTTTGTGACCCCATGGACTGCAGCACACCAGGCTTCCTTATTCTTCACTATCTCCCAGAGTTCACTCAAAACTCATGTCCATTGAGTCAGTGATGCCATCCAACCATCTCACCCTCTATCATCTTTTTCTTTCCTGTCCTGTCTTTCCCAGCATCAGGATCTTTTCCAAAGAATTGGCTCTTTGTACCAGGTGACCAAAGTATTGGAACTTCACCTTCAGCATTAGTCCTTCCAATGAATTTTAAGGGTTGATTTCCTTTAGGATTGACTTCTTTGATCTCCTTTCAGTCCAAGGGACTCTCAAGAGTCTTCTCCAGCACTACAGTTTAAAAGGATCAGTTTTTTGTTCCTCAGCCTTCTTTATGGTCCACCTCTCACATCCATACATGACTACTGGGGAAACCATAGCTTTGACTATGTGGACCTTTGTTGGCAAAGTGCTATCTCTGCTTTTTAATACACTAAGTGTGTCACAGCTTTTCTTCCAAGAAGCAAGTGTCTTTTAATTTAAGGGCTGCAGTCACCATCCACAGTGATTCTGGAACCCCAGAAAATGTCACTGTTTCTATTTTACCCCCATCTATTTGCCATGAAGTGAAGGGACCAGTTATACCAAAACTTCTAAATCATTCCTAGCCATTTGTTTTGCTTTTGGTAACCATAAGTCTCTTTGCTCACTCTGTGAGTCTGTGTGCTTGTTTGTCTCTCTCTCTCCTTTTTTCTTTCTTTCTTTCTTTTTTGAAGTAAGTTCGCTTAATTCTTAGGTCCCTCCTTACTGTTTTCCATAGTGGTGATACCCTTCACACTTTCACCAACAGTGTAGAAGTGTTCCTTTTTCTCCACACTCAGTGCAACATTTCTTATTTGTAAACATTTTAATTAAGGAAATTCTAATCACTGTGGTGGTACCTCATTGTGGTTTTTATTTCCACTTCATTAGTAATAAATGCTGTACAGCGTCTTGTCATATGCTTTTTGGCCATCTGTATGTCTCCTTTGAGGAAATATCTGTGTAAATTTTCTGCCCATTTTCTGACTGGCTTGTGGTGGTTTTGATATTGAGCTGAATGAGCTGTTTCTATATTTTGGAGATCAGAGTCTTGATCTCAAAGTTTGTAACTGTTTTCTCCCATGGGTTGTTTTTATCATTTCTTTCTGGATTTCCTTTGCTGTGCAAAAGATCATAAGCTTGATTAAGTGCCATTCTTATATCCTGGGTTCATTTTCTACTGCCTTGGGAGACTAACCTAAGAAAAGAACAGTAACAATTTCTGTCAAAAAATGCTTGGCTTACTTTTTTCTCTAGGAGTTCATGGTGTGATGTCTCTTTAAGTCTTCAAGCCATTTTGAGTTCCTTTTTGGTGAGTGGTGTGCATGTGGGTTCTAATTTCAGTGACTGTCCAATTCCCAGCATCACTTGCTGAGAAGACTGTCTTCTTCCCCTTGTATCGGCCAAATGGTTACTTGAAGTTATTTCACAGCATCATACAGAAAAATACAAATGAAATTTGTGGACACCTCAATGCATTCTTGTTTCCATGTGGAAGATTAATTGGCCATGGGTGTGTGGATTTGTTCCTGGAGTGTCTGTTCTTTTCCATTATCCCATAGGTCTGTTTTGTGCCAGGACCTCCTTGTTTTGAGTTTGTAGCTCTGTAGTGTTGTGTGAAATATGGGAGGGTTATGCCTCCTTTGTCCTTGGTCCTCAGGATTGTTTTGGCAATTCTGGGTCATGTATGGTTCCATGTAAGTTTTAGGATTGTTGGTCCTAGTTCTTTGAAAAATGTCCTGAGGAATTTGATAGGGGTTGCATGAAATATGTATATTTCTTTGGGTAGTACGGCTGTCTCAAAACTATTACTGTTATCAGTCCAAAAGCATGGGCTATCTTGCCATTTCTTAGAGTCATCCTCAGTTTTCTTTTAGCGTTTCATCTCCTTAGTCAGGTTTATTTCTAAGTACTTTGTTTATTTTGATCTGATTTTATTTTTCTATTTTAAGAAAATTATTGTGATGATATATGCATAACATTTATTCTATTAATCATGGTAAAAAATTTTTCCTTTTATGTTGAAGTCAAAGTGAAAGTTGCTCAGTCATTTCTGACTCTTTGCGACCCCACAGACTGTATAGTCCGTGGAATTCTCCAGGCCAGAATACTGGAGTGGGTAGCCTTTCCCTTCTCCAGGGGGTCCTCCCAACCCAGGAATTGAACCAGGGTCTCCTGCATTGCAGGCAGATTCTTTACCAACTGAGCTATGAGGGAAGCCCCATGTTGGAATACAGTTAACTTACAAAGTCACCTCCCATTTTGCAGCTGGTTTCACAGAGGAATCAGGGCTGTGTTTGACATGCAATGATCTTGGTGATAAACTGAGAAGTAAGTGACCCAACTAGGATGGAAATTCCAAAAAAGGGGGGGTATATATATGACTGATTCACTTTGCTGTGCAATATTGTGTTAATTTCATTTGTACACCTAGTGATGTGCTCACACAGAAATCTATTTTTTTTTTTAGATTCTTTTCCCATATAAGTTATACAGGATATTGATTAGCAGTCCCTGTGCTATGCAGTCAGTCCCGTTGATTATCTATTTTGTATGCAGTAATGTGCATACATTAATCCCAAACTGCTAATTCATCCCTCCCCAACCCATTTCCTCTTTATTAAGGATAAATTTTCTTAGTCTCTGAATCTTTAATTTATAAGGAAACTCCATTCTGTTCTCCATACTGGCTAAACCAATATACATTCTGAACAATAGGGTAGAAGGGTTCCTTTTTTTCCACCATCTCCCCAGAATTTGTTATTTGTAGACATTTTCATTATGGAAATCCTGATGCTTGGCGTGCTGATCACTGATTGTAGATTTGAGTTGCATTTTTCTAATAATTGTCAATGTTGAACACATGTGCTTTGGGTCATCTGTATGTCTTTGGAGAAATGTCTATGTAGATCTGCCTATTTTCTCAGTGGGTTGTTTTCTTAATATTGAGTTGAATGAGCTGTTTGTGTGTTTTGGAGATTAGTCCCTGGTCCATCCCACTGTTTGCAAGTATTTTCTTCCCTTCCATGTGCTGTCCTGTTGTTTATGGTACCTTGCTGGGCAGAAGCTCATGAGTTACATGTGTTTTTTCTCATAGTTTTCCTTCTTTCTTTATGGCTGTGTTGGGTCTTCTTGCTGAGTGGGCTCTCTCTGGTTGCAGTGCTTGGGCTTCTCATTGCAGTGGCTCTCTTATTGCAGAGACAGGCTCTAGGGCTCGAGTGCATCGTAGTTCTGGTTCCTGGGCTCTGGGGCACAGGGGCTCCGTTGCTCTGCCCCATGTGGCATCTTCCTGAGCCAGGATTTGAGCCTGTGTCCACGGCATTGGTAGGTGGATTCTGTACCACTAAACCACCAAGGAAACCCTGTTTCTTTCTGTTGTTTTGGGAAATTGGCCTAAGTGATCTTTGGATTTAAGTCCTTAAGGATTTTGAGTTCATTGTTGTGTATAGTGTGAGAGAATGTTCTACTTTCGTTGATTTTCATGTGGTGGTCCAACTTTCCTAACACTACTTGCAGAGGAGACATCTTTCCCCAGTTGTATATTCATGTTTCCTTTGTGAAAAATTGGCTGTAGGTGTGGGGGTTTGCTGCTGGATCTCTTTTCTGTTCCATTGATCCATAGGTCTGTTTTTGTGCCAGTACCACATTGTCTTGAGGACTGTGCTCTGTAGTATTGCCTGAAGTCTGGAAAGCATAATGCTTCCTTGTTTATTCTTTGTCCTATAGATTTCTTTGGCAATACTGGGTCATTTATGCTTCCTTATAAATTTCATTATTACTGGTTCTCACTCTACAAAAACATCTCCATGGGTATTTTGATAGCAATTGCATTAAATATGTAGTTTTCATGGGGTAGTATGGTTATTTTAACAATTTAATGGTTCCATTAAAAAAAAAAGCATGTAATATTCTTCCATTTGTTTGAAGGGATTTTTCAAAACTCTTTATTAATATTTTGTAGTACTTGGGATACAAGTATTATATTTTTGTCAGGTTCATTTTAACTATTTTATTTAATATTTTGCTAACATTTTATTTCAATTTTATTAAAATTTCTTTATTGTGATACAGTATAGATAACATAACATTTACCATCTTAATTATTTAAGATTCGTTGATAATAAAATAGCATTAATTTATAATGCTGTGCTTCTTTTCCTTGTAAAGCCTAGAGATTTATTTATACACATATATATATTCTTTTTTTTTTTTAATAATAAGCTTGAAAGTGAAGTTGCTCAATCATGTTTGACTCTTTGCGACTGTAGCCCATGGATTGTAGCCCACCAGGCTCCTCTATCCATGAGGTTTTCCAGGCAAGAATACTGGAGTGGGTTGCTATTTCCTTCTCCAGGGGATCTTTCCCACCCAGAGATTAAACCTACATCTCCCACATTGCAGGCAGATGCTTTACCCTCTGAGCCACCAGGAAAGCTTGATATTTGTATATTTAGGCTCATTTTCTATTGGTTTGGGAGACTGGCTTAAAAAAAGAAGAGTTCGATTTCTTTCAGAGATTGTTTTGCCTACTTTTTTCTCTAGGAGTCCATGGTATGGTGTCTCTTATTTAAGACTTCAAGCCATTTTGAATTCCTTTTTGCTGAATGGTGTGCATATGGGTTCTAATCTCAGTGACTGGCCTGTGGCAGTATGATTTTTCCAACAGCACTCTGAGGAAACTGTTATTTGCCCTTTGTATTGGATTGGCCGAAAAGTTTCTTCAGATTTTTCCTTAATATCTTATAGAAAAATCCGAATGAAATTTGTGGCCAATTCAATATATTCTTGCCTCCACTGTGAAAGATGAATTGACCATAGGTGACTGGGGTCTCTGTTCTTTTTCATTGTCCCCTCCCTCGGTCTGTTTTTGTTCCAGAACTCGCTTGTTTTGAATAGTTGCTTGGTAGTCTTGTGTGCATTCTGGGAGGTTTATGCCTCCTGCTTTCTTTTTGGTCCTCAGGATTGCTTTGGCAATTTGGGGTCATGCATGGTTTTGTCTTAATTTAGGACTATTTGTTCTAGTTCTGTGAAAAAAGTCATGAATAATCTGATCGGTTCAGTTTAGTTACTCAGTCATGTCCGACTCTTTGCAACCCCGTGAATCGCAGCACGCCAGGCCTCCTTGTCCATCACCAACTCCTGGAGTTCACCCAGATTCACGTTCATCCAGTCTGTGATGCCATCCAGCCATCTCATCCTCTGTCATCCCCTTCTCCTCCTGCCCCCAATCCCTCCCAGCATCAAAGTCTTTTCCAGTGAGTCAACTCTTCACATGAGGTGGCCAAAGTACTGGAGTTTCAGCTTTAGCATCATTCCTTCCAAAGAAATCCCAGGGCTGATCTCCTTCAGAATGGACTGGTTGGATCTCCTTGCAGTCCAAGGGACTCTCAAGAGTCTTCTCCAACACCACAGTTCAAACGCATCAATTCTTCGGCTCTCAGCCTTCTTCACAGTCCAACTCTCACATCCATACATGACTACTGGAAAAACCATAGCCTTGACTAGACGGACCTTAGTAGGCAAAGTAATGTCTCTGCTTTTGAATATGCTATCTAGGTTGGTCATAACTTTTCTTCCAAGGAGAAGGTGTCTTTTAATTTCATGGCTGCAGTCACCATTTGCAGTGATTTTAGAGCCCCCCAAAATAAAGTCTGACACTGTTTCCCCATCTATTTCCCATGAAGTGATGAGACCTTAGTTGGCAAAATAATGTCTCTGCTTTTGAATATGCTATCTAGGTTGGTCATAACTTTTCTTGTTCTTACATCTTGTCTGCTTTCCATGAGAGTTCTTAACAGTGATCATAGTTATTCTGAATTTCCTGTTTGACAATTACAAGATTTTTGTCATATCTGAGTCTGGTTCTGATGCCTGCTTTGTCCTTAAAACTATTTTTCTTCTAATAAAATTGTAATTGTTTTCCTGAAAGTTGAATGTAGGTATTAGGTACTAAAAACTCAAGTATTTGGGCTTTTAGTGTAAGGCTTTATGTTAATATGCGTTGGAGCTAGGTGTTTAATATTTTCATAACTGTAGGTGCCAGAGACTTCCACTTCCTCTTGTTCCCTTTTTTTCCCCCTTCCCTGTTGCCTTTGAACTTCCCTAGAAACTTGTTTTAAGATAGGGTCCCTGTCTTACATCTTTCTCAGCTGTAGTTTACTGTTATTATCGCAAAGCCCTGTTTATATTTTCCTAAGGTAGGGGGACTTTTATAACCTTATGATTAAATCTCAGTGTTTCAATGAGCTTGAGTCCTTGGATGGTGACTTCCGGAAGCATTTCTCAGCTTTCTCCCTGCTTCCCACTACATGAGACCAAAAGACAGACAAGGTGCTTGAGTGGTCTAATATCCTTTTCCCAGGTGCCTGGTGGCTTCAGACAGTAAAGGCTCGGCCTGCAATGCAGGAGACCTATACTCAATCCCTGGAAGAGGGCAAGGCAACCCACTCAAGTATTCCTGCCTCAAGAATCCCATGGACAGAGGAGCCTGGAGGGCCACAGTCCATGGAGTCACAAAGAGTCAGACACGACTGAGCATACACTACTCTGGACTTAAGTTACTGGTTTTCACTTTGTCATCTTTTTTTTTCTTAAGTGTGGGAGCTGCAACTGTCAAGCTCTTTACACACTGGAACTGAAATCAGAGTTCTCTAAAAATCTTTATATGACTGAAATTATACAGCATATCCTCTTCATTTGGCTTCCTCAGTCAGCATAACTATTTTGAGATTCATCCATGATGTAGCATGAATTCATAGTTCATCTTTATTGCTAAGTAGTAATACCACAACTTGTTCACTAATTCACTTGACAGATATTTGGGTTGTGTTCAGTCTAGGACTATTGCAAATAAAGCTTGTATCAATAGTTGTGTACAAAATCCTGTTTGGCTATATGCTCCTTATCTCTTGGGTAAATATCTCATATGCTAGGTCATATGGCAGGTGTATATTTAACTTTTTTAGGTATTTTCAATCTCTTTTCAAAATTGGTTTTGGCATCACATATTCCCATTATTGTTCCATATCCCACCAACTCTTGGTATATTCATCCGTAGATATTCAAATGACGAACAGCTGTATCCCAATGCAGCATACTATAAATGAGGATGCTTATCTTAATAATATTCAGTCTTCCAGTTCATGATCATGGGATATATCTCTCCATCTAGTTATGTACTATTTCATATGTCTCAGCAGTTTTGCAGTTTCAGTATACAGGTTTTTGTTAAGTCTTTAATCTTATTCCATTTAAAAATTAAGTTAGCTTACTACAGTTTCATAGATGCCAGCAGAAGACACGAGACGCCTGCATCGGAAACAAAAGACTTTATTACTCTAATACAGTGAGCAGCATAAACATTAGCATGTTTGTGTCTGTTTCTCTTGCCTCCACATCCCATAAGAGTGATGTCCATATCGATGCTGCACCTCTAGTGGATTTTCACTTCAAGTGAGAACACTGGGCTTAGAGTATCTATCATTTTTATAATCTGTAAGTAAGCTTTATCTTTAACCAGTGGGGATATGCAACATCTTTCAAAGCTGTGGCATAAATAGAAACGGTTACAGGTTTACCATCTTGGCATACCACTAAGAAGTTCAGGCATCAACAGGTCCAAAGAAAGAGGAATGTCTCTTTGCACATTTGTTGGTCAAATATATCCCCATTTGACATGTCATGTTTTCAAAATGATTTTGAAACTCCAGTTTCTAATTCCTTTTTGTAGCATTTGTTACTATTGTTTAGTCACTAAGTCATGTCCAACTCTGCACCCACCTGGCACCTCTGTCCTTGGCAATTCCCAGACAAGAACACTGCAGTGGGTTGCCATCTCATTCTCTTTTGTGGCATATAGGAACAAAATTATAATCTGCATATTGATCTTATATTCTGCAACCTCATTAACCTTACTTTACGAGTTCTAGTAAATTTTTTTTGTAGCTTCCTTAGTGTTTTCTACATAGATGACCATGTGGTTTATGAATACAGTTTTATATCTTTCTACCAAATACAGATGTCTTTTCTATCTTGTGCTTACCTACTGCATTCAGCTGGGAAACTAATGAAAATCACTGGGAGGCTACTGGAGCAGTGCCTGTGGAAATGGCCAGGAAACTACTTGCTGAGGCACCTGGGAGGTTCTCCTAGAAACAAGCTGGGATGCCCAAGGAATGTGCTGCATGTCACTGAACCTTGCTAGGGGCTAGGGACCACTAGATGTCTAACAAGTTGGTCACACACCACAGGAACAAGAAGAGAGAAAAGCACTTTAGTGCTTTTAGTGTGTTGGAGAAGCTCCTTCCCCATGCTGTGTCCCTCAGCATCATCTACAGAGTTTCACATCATGCCAGCTAGCAGAGGAGACGTTGTCTACAGAATCCAGCGTCAGGATCACACAACAGAGCAACGATGCATGTATTTGGAGCAAAACTGATCACCAGCACAGTCCGTTCTTTGGCTACCTGGCTTGCAAGTGCATCCTTCTGTTCACATTTCAATTTTCATAAAACAACACCACGAAGGGAAAATGTTGCAACAGTCATTGTACCCATTCTGGCTCTATACATTACTCCTCAAATTCAGCCTTACTAAATTTTCTGTTACCTAAAGACTAAATTAAAAACATCCTTGGTGGCTCAGAGGGTAAAGCCTCTGCCTGCAACACGGAAGACCCAAGTTCGATCCCTGGGTTGGGGATTGAAGGAGAAGGAAATGGCAACCCACTCCAGTATGGAGAATCCCATGGACGAGCTAAACTTACTAAAATTATTAATTTAAAAACTTACTAAAATTAAACTTTAAGGACTTGTAAAGTTATACTTGGAAGAAGACAGAAGAAATAGCATGTACCAACACCCACATGTATAACAGAAAATACGCAAAACTTCAACAGTTCTCACCCTGGAAGTAGCCCCAAAGTCATAGCTGGTATCTGTGGCTTCTGTCTTTATTTTACTACCTATTTATTTTCTTTTTTTCTTTTCAAGGTTAAGCTTCTTTATCTAAAAGAGGAAACTTCTAGAGATTTATTTCAGAAACAGTAGTAACACTAATGACCTAATTCAAACTGAGAACAGTGTGATAATTAATATAAACTCTTCATGTCTTTAAAAGTCTGGCAACTAAGTGTCCCTTAATCATCTTACTGCTGAAAACACCTGTTACAGGAATAACAAAAGACATTGATTTCATAAATGAGATTTTTTTGTTTGGGGTTTTTGTTTTTTTTCGTGTGTGGGTTTTTTTTACTTTTGTTTGCCTTTTTTTTTTTTTTTGTCTATTCTTTCCCTTGCCCTGTTCAGGGGTCTTTACCTCACTCAAGGATGAAAGTCTTTCTTCACGAGCCCAGGAATTGATTCTTCCACAGTTTTATCTTCCGTTTCCTTTTTTTGGAACGTTCCAAGCAGAGTCCTTCCTCACTCCACTGGACAACGATCATCCAACTTGCCCTCAGAACTCCGGCTCCATCACTTCAGCCGGGAGAAGGTCCCCTTGGGCTTCCTGACGGTTTGGTGGCTTTGGGAGGCCCAACCATCAAGGTGATGGTCTCATGGCCCAACACAGCGGAACTTCTGCTCCACCCCTCGTGGAAGGTCAGCCCTCCTGGGATTAAAAAAAAAAAACACCTCCAAACCAGGAGGCTCCAAGTTGCCAAGACAGACAGCAGCGAATGTTTTACAAGGAAGCCGCCCTCACAGGTCCCAGAAAAAGCGCTGGGGCGGTGTTTGTATTAATATACAGACTCCTCACCCCATCAGCAGGCTGGTCCACACTGGGTCCTCCTGTGTTTCAAGGGGGAAAAACGAAGCTGGGAGGGGCCAAGAGTTCTTTCTCCAAGTCAGTCACTGACAACTAGGCACGCCCAGTCTGAGTTTCTTCCCGCCAAAGCCGGCGACCCCTTCGGACACCCCGTTACTTCAGAGCTAAAAGCTCATCATCGCAATTCCCTCCAGCCAGGCAAAGACGGGGGGAAGCGGCTGTTTATTCCCAAGGTACGCAGAGGATCATCAGCACCATCACAAAACTGGCGCGTCCGGCACGCACACCCACTCTCTGGGCGGGGCGCGAACCCCTGGGGCCACGCGGAGCCCGCCTCCCTGCGCCTGCGTCGGAAACGCTGCCCCTGAAAGAAGGTGAGCCACACGCGGCTCTGCGCCGGCGCAGCCGCTCGCTTCCGCCGGGGGCGGGGCCGGCGCCGGGGGCGGGGCCGGCGCCCCCGGCGCACAGCTCCCCGCAACCCACCCCCCGCGCGCATGCGCATGGGGCCGGGGCCGCCAGACTAGCGGCATGGCTCCGGACCGGGGTTTGGTATCCGCAACACAGGGACTGCGGCAGGAGCCCGGGACAGGGACCCAGGAGGGGGCTCCTGACCCCGGTGCTGTTCGAGCTCGCCGCTTCCTGCTCTGCCTCTACCTGGTAGGCTTTCTGGTGAGTAACTGCGGGACCAGCGGGCTGCGTCCGCGACCTGGAACCCGATCAAGGTGCTTTTCCTTGCACGTCCTGGGTGGTCGCCAGGCTCTTCGAGGGCTGGAAACCTGCGATCCGCCTGGTGATGCCTCTCTACCTCTCAGGCCCCTTCTTGCCCCACACTCCCCCTTCACGCTGCACCTGGCCACTGATGAGCCTTGCCCCTCTCGCCCACGCGGAGTCCAGTTCGCCCCCACCCTCACCCCAGCCCCGCGATTTAAAACTCTACAGCACCAGGCTCAGATGTGACTTGGTGATCCAGCCACTCACAAGGGTGACCCCGGGTGGTAGATGCTGTGACAGGTGCACGCCCAGCAGTGCGGTGGCTACAGGTGTGGTGGGAGCACACAGCTCCTTTGTACTAGACCATTTAGGAACGTCGCTGTTGATAACCCCACTTGGGCAGAATTCAAGTTGTATTCACTTTAATCTTGAAAATTACAGAATTGAAAATATCACTGTAGCTAACTTGCTGGCATTTCCAATGCCACAACCTCTAGTGTCTTTAATTTGATTTCTGTTAATTTCTATTGGAGTTTAGTTGCTTTACAATGTTGTTGCTGGTTTCTTCTGTACAAGAAAGTCATATGTATACATACATCCTTTCTTCTTTAGAGTTCCTTCCCTCTAGTTTGTTTTAACTTTCAACTGATGCTGCCACATTTCACACATAAAATGTAATACTGTTCAGACAGAACCATTTGGATCTCTAACAGTGCAATATACAGATCATTATTAACAATGAGATGCAGTGCCTGCTATATTCAATCACAATATACTTTTTAAAAACTGTTTAATTTTGGCTATTCTGGGTCTTCGTTGCTGCTGGGTTTCTCTAGCCGCAGAGCAAGGACTACTCTCTGCGGCAGTGCCTGGGCTTCTCCTGCTTCTGAGCACAGGCTCTAGAGCGCTCAGACTCGATGGCTGAGGCTCACGGGCTTAGCTGCTCCGTGGCATGTGGAGTCTTCCCAAACCAGGGATCAAACCTGTGTCCTCTGCATTGGCAGGTGGATTCTTACCCACTGTGCCACCAGGGAAGGCCCAGAATAGCCGTTGAAAGTCGCTTCCTTATCTAGGACAGGGCCCTGGACCAAGTGGAGTGCTGAGCACACAGCGTCTGCAACTCTCCCGACACAGACACAGGGCCTTCGGGAAGTTTCCACTCAGGCTGACTGGCTCACCTTCAGGCTGCAGCCTCTCCCTGGAAAGAACAACCGTGACTCCCCAAATGCAGTCTGA
Organism: Madoqua kirkii; assembly: GCA_006408675.1. Lineage (NCBI taxonomy): Eukaryota > Metazoa > Chordata > Mammalia > Artiodactyla > Bovidae > Madoqua > Madoqua kirkii. The sequence goes on along the minus strand of SJYC01003339.1, from coordinate 47,570 downwards.
CCGCTGCATTCAGCTTAACGCCGCACGCTGCCTGAGCCTGCCCCGTCTTCCCAAACCGCCCTCCTCAGCCCTTTCTGGCTCATTGTGTCCACAGCACATATCGCCTCTAACCTAACAGTTCCCTTATTTGGTCCGTTCCTGGCAGCTTTCTCCCCCCTGGAATGTGAATTCCACCTGGGAAGGGAGCTTTGTCATTTTGTTCACCAAAGTATTCCAAGTGCCTGGACAGCGTCTGAAGCAGGACAGGTGTTTCAGAAACATCTGGAAAGGAGTTACCACAGGCTCCCTCCCAGGATTCCCGTGGGCCAGCCCCCCACCGCCCTGTCCTGTCACCAGCTCCCTGGGATGGCTGCGGGCGGGCGGGCTCTGCTGATGGAGCCTCCCGCGTCCCAGAGGCGTGAATCCGCTTACCCTGAGCTCCCAGTTCAAGCTGCCGGCCTTCCGAATGCTCTCCCAGAGGCTGTGCCACTGGCGGATCAGGATCTCCTTGGCCTGCCTCTCACTTGTGTCCACCATCAGATTGTGTCAGTTGTAGGACAAGGTCTGAAATGAAGACACCGGTGACATTTTACTAAAATGCCGATCACTGCCCAGAAGTTCCAGCGCGTCACTACATTTCTTTGGCTTGGCACCTTGAAGAGACATTTAACGATGAATGTAGAGAGGGGGAAAAAAAAGAAGTTAACACTTGGGCAGAATTAGGTACATTTTCAGAGGACTTCCCTGGTGGCTTAGACAGTAAAGTGTCTGTCTACAGTGCAGGAGACCTGGGTTCAATCCCTGGGTTGGGACGATCCCCTGGAGAAGGAAATGGCAACCCACTCCAGTACTATTGCCTGGAAAATCCCACAGACCAGAGGAGCCTGGTAGGCTACAGTCCATGGGGTCACAAAGAGTCACACATGACTGAGTGACTTCACTTTCACTTTGAGAGCTTTCCAGGTGGCGCTAGTGGTAAACAATCCGCCTGCCTCCGCAGGAGACACCAGAGATGCGCCTTGGATTCCTGAAAGGCTAGAGTTTGATCACTGGGTGGGGAAGATCCCTTGGAGAAGGAAATGGCACCCCATTCCAGCGTTTTTGCCTGAAAAATTCCATGGACAAAGGACGTTGTAGGGTTACGCTCCATGGGCTGCAAAGAGTCAGATATAACTGTGCTAAGAAACATACATTAAACTTTACAGACTGTGGAATACTTTGCATTGAGGTTGGAGGAAGAGAATGTCTTCCTGCTTCTCTCCTAGCTCAGTAAAGCTCAGCACCCTAACCTTAGGCAAGCACCAGACTGGAGAGGCATAGCCATAGTTGTAACACACTGTATATGGATTTCTCCATACCTTTAGCCAGAGGAGTGTATCTTACTGTAGAATGCAATTATGAGTTCCTGTTTGCTCAAAAATTTAGATATTGTCCTTAAAAAAAAATTAGTTTAGAATCAGGATTCCACTTTAAAAATACCCAGGCCTCTGTTTCCAATTTGCATTAAGCAGCAATTTGTTGTTTAGGATTTGTTTGGTGTGAGCATGGTCGTCCCTTTACTGAGCGTTCATGTCAAGTCTCTTGGAGCAAGTCCAACGGTTGCTGGGATAGTAGGTGAGTAGGTTAATCCTGCAGCTTTTCAGAGCACTGAATTTTAAGCCCCCTAAACTGAGTACCTGGAAACAAATCAGTCTTTTAGCTAAGTAATGTCCAAAGGTAAAATGAAAAGGGTATAAGATGAATTTTCAGAATATTTCAAAGTCTGTCCCTGGAGCAAATGTGATTCATCTTTTCCTGGACTATGTATATTCAGAGAGGTTTCCCGATACAGTTCACCCCATGCCCTGCCCCACCAGTGCTGTCACAGGTAACTTACTAAGTCCCTCCAGGGGCTCTGGTCATGCCTGTTAATAAGGGTTAGGTATTGACACCTGCCTGCAGGGACCTGTAACCTAATGGGAGACCAGAGAGACATGATCTACAGAAATCACACCACGAGGAACAGATTGCTTACAGGCTTCCTTCACCACCGCCAGAACACCTTTAGAGGGCTTCTCTCTGTGTGCAGCATAGACTCTCCATTCAAAAGTTGTTGATTTACCCAGGGAACAGTGGGTGTAGGATTCTGCTAATGAATGAGAAATTGATAAAAACTCACAGCCTTTGATCATTCACAAACGAGAAGAGCAGATGTGTTGGAGGAGTTTTGTACATAATAGTTGGAAACTCCTGAGCCATGCTATAGCTTGCATTTCCCTGGAAAAGTTTATGTTGAGTTATACTGGCCCACCCAGCAGAGGGAAGGGGTCTTTGAAGAGCAGAAGGAATGTATTCTGTGATAGGCTGGAGCTGAAAGTGCTCCATAAAACTTTCTAAGTTCTTTACAAAGCAAGCATTTTATAAAAGTGAAATGTTAGAGACATAGGAGGTAATGTTAACATTTTAAGACTTGGTCGAGACTTTGTGGGTTTCAGATTTCTACTCCTGCATACATGCCCCACGCAGGGTAAGAAGCACTGTCTCAAGATCCCTAAGGGTGACCTCGGCCTTCAGTCTCTTTTCTGCTTTCCCTCAATTTTACTCTGAAGACCTGTACTAAACATTGTATGACCTGACTCTTCCATCTGAAATAAGTATGGGGTCATTTTAAAATGGTCTTTTTCTCCTAATGTTTTCTATTAATTTTACCCACCTTCTTGACAACTCTAGCTTATTTTACAGGTGTCACTTGTTTTTTGCAGGCTCCTCCTATGGCATTTTGCAACTCTTTTCCAGCACGTTAGTGGTAAGTTTTCTTCCGTCTGGAAACACATCCCCAAAGCCCCCATGCCCAAAAGCCCCCAATGCCTCTGAGGGCCATCTTCATGCTGTAGAAAAATCACAGCTTGAGGTTTACCCAAAAGGAAGTGTGTGGATGGCAAGGACCTAAGTGTCCTTAGACCAAGAAAGATGCATTGGTCATCTCTCTCCCTTAGTTAATCTCTGAGAAGACATAGGCCTGAAGGGGTTGGATGGCTGGATCTAAAAGAACCTGGTTGAGTCAGAGTGAGCGCCTGCTTTTTAAATCATAACATGTTCTTCCCAGGATTCCTTTTTACTAGGGAAAGAGGATACAAACAGACGTTATGACCAGTTTGTTTGTTTCAAGTAACTGACAGTCATCAAATCCATTCAGATCCTAGGATTCTAGGTGAAGTTGTGCCTTTTGAATGACTTGGCTTATCAGTTATAAAACCTAAGTGTATGGAACAGAGGAGCCACTGGCAGTGATGGGCTGGACATTGACCACAGAAAGTAGAAAGACCCAGAGCTGATCTCACCAACCCCACCCACTTCTTTATTAGCCATGCTGTTTGGGCGTGTGGGATCCTAGTTTCCCGACCAGAGATCAAACTGGTGCCGCCTGTGTTGGAAGCTCGGAGTCTTAACCCCTGGGCCTCCAAGGCAGTCCCCACCGCTCCTGCTTCCGACCGTGCAGTGGCTTGAAATTCAGAATCCTTCACTGATTCTGTCTGCCCTCTATGTAGCACTGGTCCTGGGGTCTCGGCCTCTGGAGGTTCATGCTGTTCAAACAGAAAAGTCAGGAACTGATCAGCTGTGACCTTGGTCTAAATAACTGGTCTCACCTTGAATGAGCAACAGGTGTACAGCACTGTGCTTCCCAAGAGTGGCTCATGTGTGAAATGTATTTTAACATCAAAGAGCAATCTGCTGAGATTTCATTACAGATTCTGAGATAACTAAACAGCTACTCCCTGATTTATCTTTGTTACAGTGTTTCATGCTTTAAATTGGCATAGCAGTAATAGTCATATTCTCATTTAATCATTAAAATGACCCAGAAAAGTAGTTAGTATTCTGCCCTTTTTTGAGGAGGAAATTAAACTTAAAAAGTTTAAGTAATTTGACAAGGTTACCTAATCTCAATATCTAAACTCTTAAGTGCTTTTTTCTCTCCATGCCATGTACCACTGCCTTAATGATCTAGTAAGATAGCAAACATCAAACTGTATAGGAAACCAGTGTATTTACTTGTAGGGCAGCACGTCATAATTCATATTCTTTCTCATGAGATAACAGTCTGGGATACATCTTAGTAAATATCTTTTCTGTTGTCTTTGGAAACTCCATACCAAAATACTTTATATGCTACATATTGGCTCCCCAGGTGGTTCAGTGGTAAAGAACCTGCCTGCCAATGTAGGAGACGCAGTTTTGATTCCTGGGTCGGAAGATCCTTTGGAGGAGGACATGGCAACCCACTCCAGTATTCTTGCCTGGAGAATCCTATGGACAAGGAGCCTGGTGGGCTATAGTCCATGGGGTGGCAAAGAATCATACACAACTGAGATTCACACACATGTATATACTAGACCAGTTAAATTGCAGTGTGTTTTTAAGTACTCAAGTGCCTTTCCTCTACTGGACTCCGACCTCCCAGAGAATATAGACCAGGCTTGATTTGTTTACGTATGTTTATCAGCAGCCTTTATCAGAGAAGTTGGAACACAGGAGCGCTTTATGAGTTTTTATTGCCAGGCACAGCCCAACTTTGTTTTTCAAATTGATCCTTTGCTTTATGATAGTAGTGCTTACAAAGCATATTTCATAGATTTCAGCTGTAATTTAATGAGACCTTTCCTTAGACATCCTTCAGTTAAAGGAATACCTACTTAAAGTGTCTTCTTTAACCACTACTTTTTTAAGTACATATTTTAATTAAAAGTTTTATAAAAACATTTTAATTTTAAAAATAAATATTTTCAAAGAAAAGGTTTGCTAAATCATGTGAGGTTTAATATTTTTTTCATATGTGTATTTTAATAAAAAATGACCAGCATTTATTATCTGTGATACATCAGGCTCTACTCTCAGCACATTATTAGATTTAATCTTCATAATAACCAGTCTCAACCACCAGGCTGGGAGTTGTGGGGGTTTAATGGTTCATTTTAACTCAAAGCATGTAGCAGGTGTCGATGGGGAAGAGGAGTGGCTGAGGCAGATATGATTGCTCCGACTTTATGGTGGAGAAACTGACCTCAGAGATACGCCTGTGTGTGTAATTACATTGACTGATGCTTGGGTCATATGTGGAATGACAGGAGTTCAGAGCTGAACCCGGACAGCCTGGCCCAGGGTGTTAACTGCCAGGTTGCATCATGCCCTATGAACACAGGAGGCCAGTAACCTCTGCCACATTGAAAGAGGGGAGAATTTCTAAAAATCCGTTGAAAAGTGAGGAAAGATAAAGCAACTTTTTGACAACATGAAATGATGTTCAAGATATGCTGTTAGGTGGAAAAGTGTGTTCCAAAATGGAATGTATAGGATGGTCATTTTGTTTAAAACATAAGGGACTTCCCTGGTGGCTCAGTGGTGAAGAATCCACCAGCCAGTGCAGGAGACACAGGTTCAAGCCCTGGTCTGGAAAGATCCCACATGCCACAGAGCAACTAAGCCCGTGCACCGCGACTGTGGAGCCTGTGCTCTGGAAGCTGTGAGCCACAGGTCGTGAGCCTTGTACTGCAGCTACTGAAGCCCATAACCTCAAGCCCGTGCTCTGCAGCAAGAGATGATACCACAGTGTGAAACCTGTACACCGCAACTGGAGAGCAGCCCCTGCTCTCTGCACCTAGAGGAAAGCCCACGCACCATCGAAGACCCTGCACAGCCAAAAGTATTTGTGTAAATGTTTTTTTAAGAGTATAAAGGGAAGAAATGATCAGGTCTCAAGGGACTATTAAAAAAAATGTAGATTCAAGATTACGAGGTTTTATGTTCATTTTGTTTTTCAGTGTTTTCTAAATTTCTAAACCATGAATATGGCTAAGAAGTTAAGTTGCATAAAGTATTGAGAATGAAGGCAAAACGAGGCTTTAGAAATTATCCTTCACCATCTCCACAGCCGTTCTTTGCTATTAGGTCATCATAGATGCTTCCTTTGGTATCTTAGACTGCTGAAAAAACAAAACTGTTGTATTTTCCCATTCCACACGGGAAAGGCCAGAGAACATAACTTAGGTGGCAAGGGGCATAACAGAATTGATCTATGGATCTTAAACCCGGTTCCCCCGTGATTTCCCTCAGGTCGTGTGGTGGGGCGTTTCTGGGGCGGCCAGGTTGCTTTAGGAGGAGTCAGAGGCTTTCCCCCCACCCCTGCTTCCCCAGGGCTGCTGGAGCGACGTCGTCGGAAGACGGTCTTCCTTACTGGTGTGTATCCTGTGTAGCGCGCTGGGTTACCTTCTGCTCGGAGCATCTACCAACGTGTTCCTGTTCACCCTGGCTAGAGTCCCTGCGGGTGAGTTCTCGCCCTGTGGCTGGGTGTCCATCCGTATCCATCAGTTTATGCGTCTGCATTGAGAGAGCCTGTCCTTGCCTAGCAGTGCCTCTTTGATCAGACTTTATTTTTTAACATGTATTCATTTTTAGCTACACAGTGTCTTTTTTTCTCTGCACGGGCTCTCTGGTTGCAGAGTGGGGGCTCTTCTCTGGCGGGGGTGTGCAGGTTTCTGATCGCAGTGGCTTCCCTTGTGGCAGAGGATGGACTCTAGAGTGCGTGGGCTTCAGTAGTTGTGGCTCTAGGGCTTAATTGCCCGCAGCATGTGGGGTCTTCCAGGGCTCTCTGGTTGCAGAGTGGGGGCTCTTCTCTGGCGGGGGTGTGCAGGTTTCTGATCGCAGTGGCTTCCCTTGTGGCAGAGGATGGACTCTAGAGTGCGTGGGCTTCAGTAGTTGTGGCTCTAGGGCTTAATTGCCCTGCAGCATGTGGGGTCTTCCCAGACCAGTGATTTATCCCATCTCTTTTGCACTGCAAGGCGGATTCTTAACCACTGGACCGTCAGGGAAGTCCCTGGTTAGACTTTATGTGCGGAGCCTATCATGATAGCAGTTAGGACTGTAACACCGGCAGCTGCTCTCGATCAAGCACTCAGCACCGCCAGGCTCTTCTGACTGCTCCAGGATTACAGACCTTGCACTCACCTCCTCGCCCCTGCCCCTCGGCATGAACACCCGTGCCTCAGGCATAGGCCCTGACTGCTGCAGTCCACCTCTCTCTGCATCCGGTCAGTAGAATTCCCTACATGTCTTCGGCCAGCAGCACAGTTGCTGTTCTCTCCCTCGGCGAGCTTATAGTTTTGAAATTGGGCTCCCTGACCTCAAACTGAGACAGCAGCAGCCGTCAGGCCCTCCATATGTTGCTCAGGACAGTGGACAACCTGTGGCTTTCGCATCCATCCACGTGTGAGGGTGTGTGGGTGTTCAGACGGTGACACACAGTACGTTACATCAGCACAAGCTTGAGGGATGTACAGTTGTCACATACATTGTCGTCTCTCTCTAAGGCAGGTCACAGCTTTCAGTTTGGCAACAAGCTCCCAAGCTGCTTGTGGTAGAAAGTTGGCCTTGGTTAGATGACCGTGTCACGGTGTTTTTATACTTTTAGTCACGCTCAGTCTTTCATACCCCTGCTCTGTTTGTCTTTATAGCACTTATCACCCTCCCGTGTCTTGTGTGTGTGTAAAATGATATGTAGGCTCTGTGAGAACAAGGATGAGTGTGTGTTTTATTTTGGTTTCTTGCTCTCTGTTCTTTCCATTATCCTCAGGGTCACAGTGAGTGCTGGGCTTGAAGAAGGCATGTGGGGATTGTTTATTTACAGAGCAAATAAAGAGTGATCAGTCTTTGCATAGAAACCCCCATGAACTGCACTTGGACCGCAGACATGGCTGGAGACCCTGGAATGTCCTGGTGGGAGGTAGACAAGCTGAGGGCTCTGGGGGCTTGGTTTAGATGCAGATGGCCCACTCGGGTCTGGGGCCGGGCCAGGAGTCCAGCCACAGTGGGATGGGACCTGCAGGCCTTACAACAGAGGTCCCCAACCTTTCTGACATCAGGGACAGGTTTCATGGAAGATAGCTTTTCCATTAGGGGGACAAGATGATTTCAGGGTGATTTAAACACATCACATTTCTAATGCGCTTTATTGTTATTACATCAGCTCCATCTCAGACCATTAGGCATTAGATCCTGGAGGGTGGAGACCGCTGCCTTAGAGGGTCACAGAAAACTGAGATCAGAACACCATCAGAGACGGAGATGAAGCTCAGGATCCCAAGTGAGATGCTTTTGGTTGGAAAATGCACAGACACGTTTCTTATCGCCTCGCAGGTATCTTTAAGCACACACTCTCCATCTCAAGGGCCCTGCTCGCTGATCTGGTCACAGAGGAGGAACGGCCGGTGGTGCTGGGACAGTTCAACACGGCGTCCGGCATGGGCTTCATTTTGGGCCCAGTGGTCGGCGGGTATCTGGCTGAGCTGGACGGTGGGTTTTATCTCACGGCCTTCGTCTGCTCTTCTGTCTTCGTTCTCAACGCTGGTAAGTTGACATGAATCATGAGGAGGTGGTTTGCTTGATGTGATTATCCCAACCAGTCTTATCCACTTTCTCTCATTACAGTGTTTTCCTTAGAATGTATTGTATTTGTGCTCAGTTGTATCCAACTCTTTGCAACTCCATGGACCAGGCTCCTCTGTCCATGAAATTTCCCAGGCAAGAATATTGAGTGGGTTGCTGTTTCCTTCTCTAGGGGATCTTCCTGCCCAGGAATCGAACCCGCATCTCCTGTGTCTCCTGCATTGGAGGCAGATTCTTTACCTAGTAAGCCATCGGGGTAGCCCTTTCTTAGGATAGACAGACTCATTACTCACAGAGGACAGTCAGGTCCCATCGGCCCTGCTGGGGGCCGCTCAGTGGCTCCCGTCACGTGTGTACCTGTGGGTCTGTCTGTCTGTCTCACGCCCAGCTGACGTGGGCCAGCCACCCTCTACCTCCCCCACAAATGTCCGCTTCTTCTCACAGGAGGACCCTAATCCTGTCTTTCCTCTACCTACAGTATTCTTTTCACATATCTATACTGACTGTGTCTTGGCTGATCATTCAATTTTCAGATGTTTGCTTCCTTAGACTGGCCGTCCCTGATCCTTGTCTAAAATAACTCAATTTTTTGGTAGCACTTCTGAAATCAGCAATTTATTTTCGTATGTTCTGTTCCCCCAGTATGTACAGTTAGAAAATAAAGTCCACAAGGATAGAGGCATTCACTCAACATTAGTTGCTGTGATTGTGATCATTTTATCATCATTTAAATCATACTCTTCCTCTTGGTTCATCAACGACAGTCCTTTTGCACTTGTATCAAGATTCTGTGGAACGCCCAAGGCCCTTTGTCAAGGATGAGGACAGATGAAAAGCCCTCACAGGCCCACGTTCTCTGTGGTTAGTTTTCTGCGTGAATTGGTTGTCCCTCAGCTCCCAGCCCACATACACTGTCTTTCGAGGAACCACAGGCATCAGTGTTGTTGGTGAGAACAACCCCAGGCAGGCCTGAGCAGCACCGGTCCATGTGGTGCTGAAGTGATGAAGGGCTGAAAGCCACGGGGATGAATTCAGGAAGATATCCAAGAAGGGCAGATTTGTGACCCCATGGACCACAGTACTCCAGGCTTCCCTGTCCATCACCAACTCCCAGAGCTTCAGTTCAGTTCAGTTCAGTCGCTCAGCCATGTCTGACTCTTTGTGACCCCATGAATCACAGCATGCCAGGCCTTCCTGTCCATCACCAACTCCTGGAGTTCACTCAGGCTCACGTCCATCAAGTCAGTGATGCCATCCAGCCATCTCATCCTCTGTCGTCCCCTTCTCCTCCTGCCCCCAGTCCCTCCCAGCATCAGAGTCTTTTCCAATGAGTCAACTCTTCTCATGAGGTGGCCAAAGTACTGGAGTTTCAGCTTTACCATCATTCCTTCCAAAGAAATCCCAGGGCTGATCTCCTTCAGAACGGACTAGTTGGGTCTTCTTGCAGTCCAAACTCATATCCATCGAGTCGGTGATGCCTTCCAACCATCTCATCCTGTGTCCCCTTCTCCTCCTGCCTTCTATCTTTCCCAGCATCAGGGTCTTTTCCAGTGAGTCAGTTCTTCCCATCAGGTGGCTAGAGTATTGGAATTTCAGCTTTAGCATCAGTCCTTCCAATGAATATTCAGAGTTGATTTTCTTTCTTAAGGTGAATAGCAGAATTCTGATATCAAAATGGAGTCTAAGTAGCTGTGGGAATGGTTAAAAACAGGTTTCAAAAATCCACCTACTAAGTGGACTAATACAGGAAAACAAAGCAGTCACTCCCCCAGAGGAGGCCCTGCATGGATTCTCTGTGGCTCTAACAGATCTCGTGCCGTGTTGACAGGTCTCGTTTGGCTGTTTCCATGGAGTGAAGTAAAACTCGGCGGTCCAGAGGATGACTTGCCACGGGGTAGGAACCAGGCGCTTTGGAGAAGGGCAGACTCTGCTGTGCAGAGGGTGGCCAGTGCCCAGGCGACCCCAGCCAGCCCCCAGGAGACCCCAGTGAGCAAGGGGCCGGCCAGACTGCCCTGGGTGGAGGTGCTGGCCACCCTGCGGGGCCTGAGGAGCCTGGTGCTCTCCGCCCTGTGGGTCGTGTTCGGGTGCGCCTGCTGATGGCTGTGGCTGTCATGCTCTACTACAGTAACTTCGTGCTGGCGCTGGAGGAGCGCTTCGGCATGGGGCCCAGGGCGGCCGGCTATCTCACCAGCTGCGGCAGTGCCCTGGGCGTCCTGGCCGGCTTCGCCCTGGGGCCCCTCCTGCGGCTGTACGGCCACCAGCCTTACCGGCTCCTGCTGCACTCCAGCGTGCTCACGTCTGCGCTGCTGCTGCTCTTTGCCTTGACATGCCGCCTGGACGTCGCGGTCGTCTGTTCTGTGCTCCTGTCCTTCTCCACCGCCATCGGCAGGACCTGCATCACCGACCTCCAGCTGGCCGTGGGCGGGGTGCGGGCTGGTGGCAGCCTCCTGGGCATGGGGCAGTCGGTGACAGCCGTGGGCCGGGTCCTCGCCCCCATCCTCTCGGGGGTGGCCCAGGAGGTGAGCCCCTGCGGCCCTCCCGGCCTGGGGGCAGCCTTAGGCTTTGTAGCTGTTGTCATCATGTCACGAAACAGACCTCACTCCGGTGGCCAAGGGGGTGAGGAATTAAAAAGCGAGTAGGTGGATTTAGACAGCAGGAAGAGACAAAACCAGAGGTGTGTGGATGTGGGCAAAAGCCCCAAGCTGGGTGCTGTGGAAAGAGTCGATGGTAAAGAGAAATGTCTTCTCTCCAAAAAGAAGCTCTGGTGGTGGGTGTCCCATCAGGCTTGCGGGACAGGTAGAATCAAAGCAGGACATAGACACGTGAAGATGGGAGCTGAGCTTGGCGGGAAGGTAGTCAGCGTTCCCCTAAGAGTCTGCTCTGCATCTGGCCAGTGAGCCCAGAGTTTTCGAGGGGAAATGGTGGTGGGCTCACAGAGCAGGACACGTGCCAGGAGGGCAGAGACTGTGGGAATGTCCCTGCTGAACAGAAATCAGGAAACATGAATGAAATGCTGGTCAGCTGGATGCAGTGTCAGGTGAAGTTCCATGAGCTCCAAGGAGGCTTTTCTGCCACCAGAATGCCAGAGATCGAAGAAGCTGCTGTCGGAAGCCAGTCTGTCCCTTCTTCAGGGCCTCACAGCGTTCCACCCGGGGAGCTGGCTCAAAACCAGGCATGCCCAGCTGAGCCCGTGGACCCAGGCGAGGCCCTGGAATCTGGTGTGTTCAGTGAGTCCTGTTTCCAGTTTCTCCTGGAGGTAGAGAAAGGCTCATTCTGAGACCTGCTGGTTTGGATTAAAGTAAAAGTAAGAGACTTGGTTGTTATTAATAGCTAACGCATTTGGAGTGTCGGTTAAAATCATGTGATTACACAGAGTGGGTTCCACGTCCCCTGGCTCTTGGCAGTCACACTGTATACCAGAGGATCCCAGTCCTAGGAGCCCTTCCCCTGTGCCCAGGGTCCCTGAGGCCCCCGCCCTGCAGAGGCCCAACCCTGCGTACAGCCACATCTCCCAGAGACCAGGTGTGATGACCTGTCTGCTCCTAGAAAAGAGGAAAGAACCTGGTGGAGAAACCAAATCACTTAAATGCTTTTCAGATGAACATCTTCAGGATAAGAGAGAGACTAGCATCAGGCCCTGTCATAGGTGCTATAGTGTCTTTGTTGAAAATCATTTCCTCGCTTTCATGTTGACATCACACCTGAGAACAGAAGTGCTGTGTTGACCTACAGGGAAATGTTCTGGGTGCCTCCAGGGGTCTCGGAAGCAGGGTGGGCACAGATGCCTGGGAGGCTGCAAGTACTCACTCTCCAAGGTGACGTCAGTTACTGGTACAAACGGTTTAGGGCCCCCCTCTCCACACAGATCACCAGAGCTCAAGTTCCTTTCGGTCCTTTTAATCTGCTAGGGTTGGATTCCAGTCTTCCACCTGATGTGTGTAATTATAAATGATGCTGTAATACACGAATTTGTTATAACTTTAATACTTGCAGAGCAGAAAAAAAATTGTTCTACAGCTACAGACGTGTGTTGGGTAAACTCAAATATTTATGATGAAGAATTAACTGCAGGTTTGAAGATTATCCTTGTTCCTGTTTAGCTACAAGAAAAATGTTAGCTTCTTATTGTCAACTTTTGTACAAGTGCTTTTGAGGAAACCAAAATATGATATAAAGTGGCCTCGCTCTGAGTGAGTGTACCAAGTTGTCACAGAGATTAGACTCAAAGGAACAATATATAATCAAGGGTTTATACGGTGGAGAATTTCAAAAGAATTTCTCCAAAGATTGTCTTTTCTTCACTCTCAGAGATAGGTTTCTGAGAAGCTCTTAAATCTAGCCATGTGATTATTTTTTTAAACTGTAGCACTTTGTTTTTGAAGTTAAAGCCTGTACACTTAGTGAAGTTTTATAACGAACTAGAGACATAGAAATACTGAGAACTCTAAAAATTGATCTCAGTATGGAGAGCAGAAACACACTTGGTATTCTCTACTAATACAAATTTTAGTGTTTTGTTTGCATGAATTTTTCAGATATTTAGATAGTCTAACATGTTGCTACTCGAAGTGTGGGCCAGGGACCAGCCACGTTCCGTCCCTGGACTCCTCGCTGGCCCACCCCATACCTGTGGGAGTCATGTGCACAAAACACCCAGCTGCTTTGTTTGCACAGTGAAGTGTGAAAACCACCACCAGGCTGATGGACACTGTTTATAATATGGCCTCAGGGAAATTAAATCTGCTCAAAGTTTGTGTTTTGTGTGTTTTTTCGATTTTGAGTATCTTCTGTCATCTTTTGCAGTGCGTTAGGTCAAGCCACATGAAATTGCAGTTTTTATTTGTCAGAAGTTTACATCTGGTTCAACTTAAATTAACTGTTATGATGAAATCTCACTTCAGAGACATTGAATGTGCCCAAGAAGTTTGTAACGGAAATGGCCCCCTGTCCAGCACTGTGTTAGCAGAGCTGGTACATTCTGTGAAACAGCCTGGGGCTTGGGCATCCGAAAGACTTGGCCTTTTCCAAAGAGAAAGGCACTCCTGTGCACATGTCCACCTGTTCACGTGTTCAGAGAGATGAGCAGGGAGAGGGCGGAGTGTGCCTGGCTGGTAGAGACATGTACCCAGCTCCACACCTGGGGACCTGTGCCCTCCTGGATCCTGAGGCGTGGAGGGTTATACCTGGAGCACAGAAGCAGGGGGCTGGAGTGAGGGGCTCCTTTGCCCTGTCTCCATGTTCACCTGGAGCCCAGAGCCTGCCCTGCACCTCAGCCAGCCCCAGGTGCTCAGTGCACACTCAGCGCTGAGCAGCGCGGGTTAAATCACCGAGGGCTTACCCACCAGGCTCAGGGTACCCTTGTGTGCTAACACGACTGGGAGCCCTAACACCATGCTGGATGGTGTTCCAGGGGTCTTCACATTCCAGGCACCCACCTCTGGCCGCAGGGAGGAGGACCAGCTGGAGGTGGGAAGGAGTAGCCTGGGCTGAGCAGCCAAGTAGAGAGCGGGGCATGAGGCTGGAGGGAGACCGAGGCAGGGAGAGTCCCAGAGGCTTCAGGGAAGCCTCGGAGGAGCTGTGGTGCTGCCCAGGTGTCTGGTCTGGCGGAGCTCTGCCAGCGTTGAGAGGCTCCTCCCAAGTGTCCAGTACCTTGTGCCCTTCCTGCGTTATCTAGCAGGGAACATTTATGGAACACTCAGAGCACTGAGAAGGCGTCTTTTCCTGAGGACACGTGTAGGTATGGAGCAATCTGTCGGGGTGAGAAGCAACCCACCTGGGGAAATTTTAGGCATCTGGAGGGGAAGAGCTTTTCATTTGGAATCCACAGCAAAAGCCAGCCTGGGCTGCCCAGGTGGTGCAGTGGTAAAGAATCTGCCTGCAGTGCAGGAGTGGAGGGAGACACAGGTTCAATCCCTGGGTCAGGAAGATCCCCTGGAGGAGGAAATGGCAACCCACTCCAGTATCACTGTCTGGAGAATCCCATGGACAGAGGGGCCTGGCAGGCTACAAAACAGACAGGATTTAATAACTAAACAACATTCTAAAATACATCTTGATAGTAAAAACAAGCCCTTGGCTTGTAAACCATATCATATCCAGTATATACATAATCTGAAATTTATTCTACACTGATGGTGAACCAATTGTTTTCAGGTCATCACAGTAGAATTTATTTCTAATTTGATATAAAAAGTACTAACTTAAAAGTGAAAGTCGTTCAATCATGTCCAACTCTTTGCAACTGGAATTCTCCGGGCCACAATACTGGAGTGGGTAGCTGTTCCCTTCTCCATGAGATCTTCCCAACCCAGGGATCAAACCCAGGTCTTCCACATTGCAGGTGGATTCTTTACCAAGTGAGCTATCAGGGAAGCCCAACTTACTTTAAAGCATTATTTTTACTTTAGATCTGTTTTTCTCAAGTATCTAAACTCACCATTTTATAGATAATTGTGAAAACAAAACTAACAATTTCTACTGTATTCTTGATTCAATCCATTTTAAGTGTGCTGATTCTTATTTTGAAAGTGGATACTCTCAAATAGTTTTGTGTTGCTCCTCAAGGGGAAAAGATAATTATGAACATTAAAGATTGTTAATTATTACTAATGCACAGTATAAAAGTGGACTGTAAAGATCTTGCTAGAAAAAGGATTCGTATTTTGATTATTGTTCAGTCACTTAGTCGTGTCCAACTCTGTGTGACCCTATGGACTGTAGCCTACCACACTAATCTGTCCACGGGATTCTCCAGGCAAGAATACTGGAATGGGTTGCCATGCCCTCCGCCAAGGGATCTTCCCAACCCAGGGACTGAACCCAGGTCTCCTGAGTCTCATGCATTTTCAGGCAGATTCTTTACCACTGAGACACGTGGGAAGCCTATTTATCCATATTTATTCTGGATATTCAGAGATTGGGACTTACATTGCCAGTTATGGCCACAAAAATTAAAAATTGAAAAAAATTGCTTTAAAGATGACTTGAAAACATAATTTAAAAAATAAAGTACCAGCAATTTACACATTTTGCTCTAAAAGTGGGGAAAACAAAAATAGAAAACCCAGAATACCACTCATGAGCCTGACTTGTTCAGGCTGAAGAAAGAAATCAATATTCAGTGTTCAGGCCTCAAGAGATAATATCACAGCTACTTCAACTGAACAAAGAAACGCTCTGTCACTTGAAAGAGTAAAGTCAAGTACGCACCAGGAACTAATGAAATACTACAGTTCTCATACGCGCTTGTGAAATGCCAGTTTTAACATAAACATGATTTGTGTGATGTAACAAATGCAAAACATGCTGAACATGTAATAACCATGCTTCTCTCTTTTTATATAAACAAATGTGCCCCCCCTCCCTGGCCAGGTAAAATGGTACACCCCCACTACAAAGCTTAGCAAGAGCCCAAGGGAATTTCATTCCAGATGTTTGGGGCATATACAGCAAACGCATGTTTTTAAGAAGTGCCACACTTTGGGACCCACTTCTGTCTGCTAACTGACACAACTGCTCCCAGCTCCCGACAGCCAGCCTTAGCATAATATATAAAGTGATCAGCTGGGCGCTCCTGTGGCTAAGACTTGGAGCTTCCAGTGCAGGGCCATGGGTTCCATCCCTAATCAGGGAACTAAGATCTCACATGCTGTGTGCTGCAGTCAAAATATAAATTAAATTAGTTGAAAATTATTATATATAATAATACATTATATACTTTATTATATAATAATAAAATAAAAATCAAGTTTAAAATGTTCCCAAACTAAAAAGAAAAAAATGAAAAGAAAAAAAGAAATAAGCCCTGACTTTGCATTTGTAAATAGTTCAGATTTGTTACAGCAAACACCAAAGACAGGAAAATTCCATAGTCACATTGGAACTTGATTGTATCAAGTGATATTTGACATAGGATAAGGGTAAGGATGTTTCTGTACCACAGAAATTTAGATTGTTAGAATATTTAAAGGGTTTCAACCCCTACATGCTCCCATGTCTAGAATTTAATTACATAAAAAGTAGTATAGAGAAAAGTTAAAGTCAAATTTATTTTTCATTAATTTTACCATTCCACAAATAAGGAAAAATGATATTAATTATAGATAAAATGACGCGTGTTCATTTTTTTAGAAATTGACACAATACCCGAGTTTTTTTTTTTTAATCTGACTTTTAATTAGTGAAAGCTGAATTTGGTCTATGTGCTTAACAAGAAGTATCTAATAAACATTTTTACGTTTTCTCCTTTAGTTCCAGAACATTAGACTCCTTGTGATATTTATTAATCTCGGACACCAGGAAAAATCAGGACATTTATTTTAAGGTTATTATTTTACACTTCAACTTTCCATTTCCGATTTCATAAACTGTAACTTACTCTTCAAATTCTCAAAAATATACATCACATCTCTTGATGAGTCATAATCCTATAATAAAGATTCTACATTAAAATTCAGCTTTATTTCCAGCAGATGAAATATATACTTTTTATATAAATATTTCCACTTAAAATTAAGAATTTTGGCACAGAGTCCTAAGCTTGTAGTCTTCAAATTGCGTCTACACTGCTTCCCACCAATCAGCCTGGGAGAGTTTGGGGAAGAAATCGTGCTGTTTTTACACCTGTACCTTGTGTGCTTACCTGCCCTCTGCCTCATGCTTGACAGTCCAGCAGTATTCAAGATTTTAGAACATGAGAAGAAAGGGCAGAAGATTTAGTTCTCCACGTCAGTGAGGGTAGAAGAAAGGGACAAGATCTAAGCCTGAGAATTTCTAAGTACCGGATCTTTTTGTTTAATTTATTCTTGTTTTTCCAGCAATTATATGTGGTCACTTGTATCCTTTGCTATGTCTCCAAGAGAGAGACATAGCAAATGTCTTTCCAATGTGAATCCATCGAGAGTGGCTGCATTTCATATCTAAACCCCAGAAATTTCAAGTCTTGTTCAAGTCAAATTTTTATAGAAAGGTTTTTCGGGGGAAAATGACAGGCCAATACAATCTACAGTCTGAGTGATTCCAATATTAATCTTTATAATGGTTATGTTCCATTTCTAATCTTTCTGCTGTACTTTTAAAAAGTACTCAGATGAGTAGAATTCATTGTTATATGAAGAATTTGAGCTACTCCTTTCTTGACAGGGGAGAGGTAACAAATTAGACTAGTGTAAAAAAAAAAAAAATAGAACTCCCACATTCTCCAAAGTGCTTCCTGTATAAAATTCAAAACCTGAATCCCCCACCAGTTCGTTAAGGCTCGGAATATCATTTATCTCAATCTTTATCTTTGTCTGCTTGGAGCCTCTGTCCTGGATTCAAAGTTCTAGAATGTTCTACAGAAAAATCCTAAAGCAGGTGGTAGCAGATGGGCGTGACAGGGGATCTCCTGCACCGTCTCCCCAGTATTGCACAAACCCGCCAGCCAGCTGCAAGCAGGCACTGTCCTGTCACCCCTCACCCAGCACATGAGGCCAAGCTCCATCCCACGCTGGCCCTGAGTCTGTCATACAGTGTAAGCTGGTTCCACCCACACCTTCCACCTTTCTCTTGGTACCATTTAAACATGACGGGGAGATGGAATCTGTACATCGCCCACAAACACAGTAGAATGAGGAACACATTAAAAACCAGCCGAATCTCACAACTTGAGAGGACCTACAGTCTGGCAGCCAGGCCTCGTCCACCCAGGTGTTCTGGCTGTTGGCGTCCTCAGAAATCTCTGCTCCATGCTGTGATCTTTCTTAACCAACAGCCATCAGCTCAGAATCATCAGGAAACACTCCACCATCCAGAGCTGATGACCTGGCCCCCATCCTGTGGAAGCTGCCCTGGACGCTGTGGAAAGATATTCTGAGTATTTTTAGTGCCATTCACTGAAAAACTAATTACAGATATACATATTTTTTCATAAATAAAATCTGAGGCATATATGTATATATTAAAACTTTCACCAGCAAGGGTGTGTTAAAAATTTCAAGTTCTGTCCTTCAAGTTCCATAAAGGCACAAGTGTTTTTTGTTTTTTGTTTTTTGTTTTTTTCCTCTTTCTTTAGGCTTGCAAAGAACACAACTGCCAGCAACAAGTTATCAAAGACACTATAGGAGAATTTTCTTGACTTTCTTCTTCCTGGGGTGACCATTTGCCCCATGGATCACTGGCCACTGGCATGATTTCTACCTAAGGACGGTATTTAAATACATAGAGGGTTTAAGTGGATTCCGTTGCTGTGTCAGGTTGCTAGGTAACACGCCACAGCTGGGCGGGGCCGTTCCCCCTAGGTCTGCTTTGGCCATTTCCATTAAGGCTTCTCGCTCCCAAATCGACCCTTCCGGTTTCCAGGTTCCGAGGCCCTTCGGACCAGCCTGGGGGGCGGCTTGGGTCGGATGCCTTCGTGGACACGGTCACCCCGCACGGAGCCAAAGTGGCCTTTGGAGAGGAGGGGCTGGCAGAGCACACCCGGGGTCTGGGGGCACCCCTCTTTCCTGAGGGCAGCTGGGGAGCTGCGAGGTTGATCCTGCCTGGAATCCATGTCCACCTCGTTCTTCCACTCCATTTTATAGGCCTGGGGGGCTTTCTTCGCGAACTGTTCTGGCAAGAAGCGCCTGGCCCGAGGCTGCAGGTTGAGCACCGTGGTCCCCGCCTCCAGGTCGGAGTCGCTGCTGTTGCCACCTGCCAGGGAGCAAAAAAAAGACAGCATGGGCAGGCATCTGAGGAAGAAGATGACATAGGCAACTGCTCCAACACCTGCCTGGCCCTCCATGGGGGCTCTGGGGGTCACGCAGGAATGCCAGAGGACTCACTCCGACTCCAGGTGAGTCCTGGGTCTGTGCATAAGCTCTGTGAACATCTGTGTCCGCAAGCGTGCACACATATTATTTCTAAAGAGCTTCTGATGTACCAGCCGCTGTACTGAGCACTTTCAAATGCATTAACCTATGGAATCCTCACAATCACCCACTTTACAGAGGAAGTAACTAAGGTTCAAGAGATATTAGTAAGGGATGAATGAATGTGTGTGTGCACTAAGTCATGTCTGACTCTGTGACCCCGTGGACTATAGCCCGCCAGGCTCCTTGGTCCATGGGATTCTCTAGGCAAGAATACTGGAGTGGGTTGCCATTTCCTTCTCCAGGGGATCTTCCCAACCCAGGGATTGAACTTGTGTCTTCTGAGTCTCCTGCTTTGGCAGGCGGATTTTTTGACCACTGAGCCTCCTGCTGGATGTCAAACAGACCGTTTGGCAGCAGTTGCCCGCCCACTTGCCCCATCCAAATGGTCCCAGACTGGTCAGCTCAATGTCTGGCACACAGTAGACAGATCAATAATTAGCTGCTATTATGCAGATTCTTGTCCTGATCTATAATCTCATGTGCAGGTTTATTTCCTTTATAATTTCATAAAACGGTCAAAACACCAGTATTGCTTGAAATCTACATAAAAATTACCATCAAATAAAGAGATATTAGCCTTCATGCCAAAGCTTTAATAATGAGAGCTGGAAGTCAATTATATGGTTGCCTTTATGAAAATATATTAAAATTATGAACATTTAAATTAGAAGTATAGTGAGAATTACAGAATTAAATGTAGAGCTTTGAAGATGGACAACTTTCTATTTACCTGTTCACCAATCACTCGGTGACAATAGCTCCTTTTGCTGTGTCAGACAGAATCATTATAGGATAAAACTAAATTATGTACAGCGTGCACCGAACTCGATTCCAAAAGCATGCAACACTAATAAAGGTCACCACGTTTGTATGTTTGCAAATGACCGAACTCATTGTCTTTAATAAATTAGAAAACATGGAAAAGTTTTCTATTTTATAAGCATTGATAAATAAGTTTGAAGTCTTTTTGCTCCAACTGCCTTCATTACCTGCATTAGAAACATTCTTTTTCTTCTGTAGCTTTTCTGGAAGCTTTGTATTTTTGGGTAAGGATAAATATCGGGAGGTTGAAGTCGAAGCCTGTCAAAAAAAATAGTAGAAAATCTTATTTAGGTGTCACACCATTTACTGTATGTTAGTGTACAATTCTACAGCAAATCTTGGTGTTAAAAATTAAAATCTTAGTTCTCGATTCCAAAACTACTGGGTGAGGAACTGTAAGGATGGGGAATAAAGTTCCAAGTGATAATCATTTGATTTAAAATGTAGAAAGCCTCTTTTAAAATATCACAGAAATCAGTACTATTAAGGAAAACAAATAAACTGGGACCCTTAGGAACAGGATATGAAAACCTCTGGCTTTTCTTAAAGAAACGCTACAGAAACATTCACTTATAAGAGCATTACTAAAAAAAAGACTTAGAAACTACATATATAAGGAGGAAGATATATGAAAAATGTAGCATGTTTAAGTTGTATTCACTTTAATAAATCTTGAAAATGATAAAATTTAAAATATCACTATAGCTAATGCCACAGCCTCTAGTGTCTTTAAATTGCTTTCTTTTGTTTTCTGTTCATTTCTATTGGAGTTTAGTTGCTTTACAATGTTGTTGCTGGTTTCTTCTGTACAAGAAAGTCGTATATATATATACATACATCCCCTCTTCTTTAGATTTCCTTCCCTCTAGTTTAACTTTCAACTGATGCTGCCACATTTCACACATAAAATGTAATACTGTTCAGACAGAACCATTTGGATCTCTAATAGTGCAATACAGATCATTATTAACAATGAGATGCAGTGCCTGCTATATTCAATCACAATATACTTTTTTAAAACTATTTACTTTTGGCTATTCTGGGTCTTCGTTGCTGCTTGTGGGGTTTCTCTAGCCGCAGAGAGCAAGGACTACTCTGCGGCAGTGCCTGGGCTTCTCCTGCTTCTGAGCACAGGCTCTAGAGCACTCAGACTCGATGGCTGAGGCTCACGGGCTTAGCTGCTCCGTGGCATGTGGAGTCTTCCCAAACCAGGGATCGAACCTGTGTCCTCTGCATTGGCAGGTGGATTCTTACCCACTGTGCCACCAGGGAAGGCCCAGAATAGCCGTTGAAAGTCGCTTCCTTATCTAGGACAGGGCCCTGGACCAAGTGGAGTGCTGAGCACACAGCGTCTGCAACTCTCCCGACACAGACACAGGGCCTTCTGGAAGTTTCCACTCAGGCTGACTGGCTCACCTTCAGGCTGCAGCCTCTCCCTGGAAAGAACAACCGTGACTCCCCAAATGCAGTCTGACCGCTGCATTCAGCTTAACGCCGCACGCTGCCTGAGCCTGCCCCGTCTTCCCAAACCGCCCTCCTCAGCCCTTTCTGGCTCATTGTGTCCACAGCACATATCGCCTCTAACCTAACAGTTCCCTTATTTGGTCCGTTCCTGGCAGCTTTCTCCCCCTGGAATGTGAATTCCACTTGGGAAGGGAGCTTTGTCATTTTGTTCACCAAAGTATTCCAAGTGCCTGGACAGCGTCTGAAGCAGGACAGGTGTTTCAGAAACATCTGGAAAGGAGTTACCACGGGCTCCCTCCCAGGATTCCCGTGGGCCAGCCCCCCACCGCCCTGTCCTGTCACCAGCTCCCTGGGATGGCTGCGGGCTCTGCTGATGGAGCCTCCCGCGTCCCAGAGGCGTGAAGCCGCTTACCCTGTGCTCCCGGTTCAAGCTGCTGTCCTTCCGAATGCTCTCCCGGAGGCTGTGCCGCCGGCGGATCAGGATCTCCTTGGCCTGCCTCTCACTTGTGTCCGCCGTCAGATTGTGTCGGTTGTAGGACAAGGTCTGAAATGAAGACACAGATGACATTTTACTAAAACGACGATCACTGCCCGGAAGTCCCAGCGCTTCACTACATTTCTTTGGCTTTGCACCTCGAAGACATTTAATGATGAACGTACAGGGGTGGGGTAGTAGAAGTTAACACTCTTTCAAATTTTGTTATCATTCAAAGGTTATTAATATTCATGAATTTTGAAAGAATTCATAGTCTATCAAATCTCAAATTTGGTAACAAATTTGGGTAACAATGCTAATAATTGCAGGTTGTGTTATGTGTTGTTACTTGCTCAGTCATTGTCCAACCCTTTGTGACCCTCTGAACTGAAGCCCACCAGGCTCCTCTGTCCATGGGAATTGTCCAGGCAAGACTACTGGAGCTGCTTGCCATTTCCTTCTCCAGGGGATCTTCCCAACCCAGGGATCAAACTCATGTCTCTCATGTCTCCTGCATGGGCAGGTGGATTCTTTACTACTGCATCACCTTGGAAGCCCCACATATATTCAATAACTATGTTTGATTGAACCAAATAAAATTCTCTACTTAGGGGAGAAAAAAAAATTCATGTTTTAGTAAAAGTCAGGTAATATTTTTCATTGAAAAGTATGATCTTTATAAATCGGAAAATGACTGAATTCATCAAGCATCTTTGACTTCTTTGAAGTACCTTATATGTATTTACTCATCAGTAGCGGCTGGGAAAAAAAAAAACTCATCCATTCTCCACTGATAAGGACTGGTAGGAAACCAACCACTTTGGGCCACTTGGTGGTGCTATGAACCTCTAATTAACTTAGCATTTCTTTTCAAATTGAAAAAAGTGGCTGTCTCCACCAGCAATAATCATATCCTAATATTTGAAGCCACACAACTTATAAAGTAGGGTTGTCCAGGGTATACATTTTTAGTTCTATAAGCTATCAGTCAGTTCAGTCACTCAGTCATGCCAACTCTTTGCAACGCCGTGGACCACAGCACGCCAGGCCTCCCTGTCCATTAGCAACTCCTGGAATTTACTCAAACTCATGTACACTGAGTAGGTGATGCCATCCAACCATCTCATCCTCTGTTGTCCCCTTTTCCTCCTGGCTTCAGTCTTTCTCAGCATCAGGGTCTTTTCCAGTGAGTCAGCTCTTGGCATCAGGTGGCCAAAGTATTGGAGTTTCAGCTTCAGCATCAGTCTTTCCAATGAATATTCAGGACTGATTTCTTTTAGAATGGACTGGTTGGATCTGTTTGCAGTCCAAGGGACTCTCAAGAGTCTTCTCCAACACCACAGTTCAAAAGCATCAATTCTTCAGCGCTCAATTTTTTTTATAGTCCAACTTTCACATCCATACATGACTACTGGAAAAACCATAGCCTTGACTAAACAGACCTTTGTTGGCAAAGTAATGTCTCTGGTTTTTAATATGCTGTCTAGGTTGGTCAGAACATTTCTTCTAAGCAGCAAGCATCTTTTAATGTCATGGTTGCAGTCACCATCTGCAGTGATTTTGGAGCCCCCCAAAATAAAGTCTGACACTGTTTCCACTGTTTTCCCATCTATTTCCCAAGAAGTGATGGGACCAGATACCATGATCTTAGATTTCTGAATGCTGAGCTTTAAGCCAAGTTTTTCACTCTCCTCTTTCACTTTCATCAAGAGGCTCTTTAGTTCTTCTTCACTTTCTGCCATAAGGGTGGGGTCATCTGCACATCTGAGGTTATTGATATTTCTCCCGGCAATCTTGATTCCAGCTTGTGCTTCATCCAGCCCAGCGTTTCTCATGATGTATTCTGCATATAAGTTAAAAAAATTTGGAATCAGTCTGTTGTTTCATGTCCAGATCTAACTATTGCTTCCTGAATCTGCACACAGATTTCTCAAGAGGCAGGTCAGGTAGTCTGGTATTCCAATCTCTTGAAGAATTTTCCACAGTTTTTTGTGATCCACACAGTCAAAGCCTTTGGCATAGTCAAAAATGCAGAAGTAGATGGTGTTTTGGAACTCTTTGCTTTCTCAGTGATCCAGCAGACATTGCCAATTTGATCTCTGGTTCCTCTGCCTTTCATAAATCCAGCTTCAATGTCAGGAAGTTCACAGTTCATGTACCGTTGAAGCCTGGCTTGGAGAAGTATAGCTATAAGCTATATAGAAATCCATTTCCTAAAATAAACTGTAGTCAGTAATTAAGTTCATTTTCTGATAGAAGTAATGCATACTTCTTGGGAATAGTCTTATCCCCAGAACTGTATCAGACCTGGGCTTCCCAGGTGACTCAGTGGTAA
This sequence comes from Madoqua kirkii, assembly GCA_006408675.1. Classification (NCBI taxonomy): domain Eukaryota; kingdom Metazoa; phylum Chordata; class Mammalia; order Artiodactyla; family Bovidae; genus Madoqua; species Madoqua kirkii. The sequence continues at coordinate 23,188 of SJYC01003339.1, read as the reverse complement.
AGAATCCACCTGCCAATACAGGAGACAAGGGTTTGATTCCTGGGTTGGGAATATTCCCTGGAGAAGGACATGGCAACCCACTCCAGTGTTCTTTCCTGGGAAATCCCATGGACAGAGCAGCTGGGGTTGCAAAGAGTCAGACACAACATAGTAACTAAACAACATATCAGATCTAGTAGAGATAAACAGAAGTACCACAGAACCACACTCATTTCCTGCCTTGAGGAATCTGCTATCTAGTTGAGCATGTGAAACTAACAAAATAATATGAAATTATGAAAAGAAATGCTAAAATGATGTGATATGTAGGAGCTCTAAGTGATAGCCCATTCAAAGACAGGCCAGGGAATAATTTAGAGGGTGTTGAGGAAACCTTAAAAATCGGAGAATATGGATCAACTGGCAGGAAGGAGTGGGGCATTTCAAGTGGAAATGCAGAAGACAGCAACACAGTCTCAGGAATAAATCCAGACCCATACCTCTGGGGGTGTATGAGTGGGTGGGTGAGGGGCAGGTGGAAGCACAGCTGGTTAAGGGGGAACCTGAATACAGATCCCAAAGACTGAAAGAATAGTTGAGCCTGGAAGCCACAACTGTTTTGTCTTATTTAAATAGAAAGATGCTTTATTAAAAGGAACTTTAAGGGACATCTCTGGTGGTCCAGTGGTTAAGACTTCGCCTCCCAATCCAAGGACCTGGTTGGGGACCTAAGATTCCCATATGCCTCCAGGCCCAAAAGCCAGAACATAAACAACTGAAACAATATTGAATTCAACAACTACTGAAAAAACATTTTCTATAAACAAAAAGAACTTTAAGAAAAGAGTGGAACCGCCATGATGTCAGATGGAATGCGATGGGCTGTGAGGTCAGCTAAGAAGCTCCAGAAAAGCTCTTGATGTGAGTGACTGGGATTCCTGACAAGCACTGCATCCGTGTACCAGGTCACCTCATTGTGCCTCAGTTTCTTCATCCATAAAATGGAGACAATAGCAACACCACTTGCTGGAGGATGAAGAGTTAAGACACACAACACACGGAAATGGGGGCTGGCAAACCGCACACACCACGTGTCAGCTGTATTATTAGCAAACTATGAGAATGAGGCTCCGTGATGGAAATGGGTTGAAAGAAGTGGCTCAGAAGATACAGCAAAGGAAGAAATGGTTGCACTTTACAAGCAATAATACATTTTGAAGTCTTCAAAGTGATAAAGCTATTTCTTTCAAAAAGAGCAATCAATCAACTTTCTTCGCCATTAGATAACACATATTTTTAATCTCCAAGTCTTTGGTAGCAGAACTCTTACCTCCCTGGGATTCCAGCCTCCAGCCTTGACCAAGGTGTTTGGGAGGAGAGCTGTATGCTAATGGGACAGGCCCCTGGGGGGTGGCGGGTCTGAGGGAAGGAATTGCCTGGTGTGGGATCTGCAGAGGTTGGCACGACAGTGGCAACGGCCCTTGTAACTGAACAGCGTAAAATCTGCAGGTACATTTGTAACCAAAGGCGAGTATGTGCGGGCTCAGTCGCTCAGTCGTGTCCGACTCTTTGCAACCCCATGGACTATAGCCCCGAAGGCTCCTCTGCCCGTGAGATTCTCCATGGAAGAATATTGGAGCAGGATGCCATTCCTCCTCCAAAGGCAAGGACATATTTTGCTAAATAAATTATTCTTACTCGCTGACGGATCTGATAGAGATTTCTTGACAATATTTCTCGGATTTCATCCATTTCACCAGGTGTGAGCTTCCTTACTTTTTCTTCACGACAGTCACTGTGAATGTTTAGGAAAAAATATTTTACTATTCAACAAGTATTAAATTCATCTATGTTCCTTCTATCATCATTTAAGAAGAAGAAACTTAATGAATAAAACAGGAATTTTTTAGTAGTTTAAAATAATTTTTAAAAATCTAAAACATTTATTTCAGTGTCAAAATCATTCACATAAGTTTAATCATGCACAAGTTTTTCAAGTCTGTTCATGCAACTATTTAAAGAGGAAAGGCTAGAGTAGCTTGCAATGCTATCACTTTCTTATTTCTAATGCTCCATAAATAAAGTAGCATAGGAGTGTTATATCCCCACAAAACTTAATTAGCTGAATTTTACTATTATGGCTCTATTTTTTAAAATACCTCATTAGAAATATTTACAAAGACACCATTTATATTATGTGTGTCCATACAGTTGATCCTCTTTATTCAGGGAGTCCATATTTGCAAATTCACTGACTTGCTACAATTTATTTATAAACACATTACCAGTACTCAGGGTACTGTCCCAGTCATTCTCAGACACTTGCAAAGTGAATAAAAATTTGAATCGTTGGGCATGCAGGTTTCCAAATGAGGCCAACTATGTCAACTCTTTGCCTTTTAGTCTCCGTGCTCATGCTGCTAAAACAAATTGTCCTTTTCACCACCTATTGGAGTGTTCTTCACATTTTTGTCCTTTTTATTGGTGATCCTGTTGTTTTAAATGGTTCCCAAGTATAGTTCTGAAGTGCCGTCTAGGGTTCCTAAGTGCAAGAAGTTCCTAAGTTTTAATTCTACTTTTTTAAAGGATATTTTAGCAGGATATGGAATTCTAGGTTCAGTTACAATTTTTCAGAATTTTGAAGCTACCAATAGTGTACACTAGTTTTATTGAAAATCAGTGGTCAGGTTTTTTCTCTTTCGAAGAAAATAGGTCTCTTTTTTTCCCTCTGAGTCTGCTTAAGATTTTTCTCTTTGTATTTCTGACTTTCAGCAATTTTATGAACCTGTATCTACATTTGGTTCTCTCCTTATCTAATTTGCTTGAGGCTGTCAGAATTCATGTCTTTTATCTGTTTGGGGAGATCCTCAGTAAATATTTCTTAAGACATTGTTTCTACCAGTTTCGCTCTCATCTCCTTCTGGAGCTTTTCAGTATATATGAATCTATCCCATATATTTCTTTTTCATCTTTTTTTTTTCATACTGTTTTTCATCCTGGTCTTTCCTTCTGTCCTATCTTTCAATTAATTCCTTTTCTCTTCAACTTTATCTAGTCTGCTTTGATAGCTGTCAAATGAGATCATAAATTTAGTTACTTTATTTTCGGCTCAAATACTTCACTTTGGTCTTTTTTGTTTATACAATCTCCATGACAATGCCAAAAGTGTCAATGCCATTTTCTTTCCTTAAACATGTTTTTATTTCTATTTTAAAGTCCCTGTCTGACAACTCAATGATCTGAATCCCTTTTGTGTCAACTATTATTTTATATTTTGTTGACTGTTTCTCAGTGTTTTCAGTCACATTTCCTGTCTACTCATATGCTTGGTTATTTTGGATTGAGTATTAGACATATATGAAACAATCATGGGGATACTTTAATGCTCTTTACAATCTTATTTTCTTCCAGAGAAGATTTCAACTTACTTCTCTTGAGCGGCTGAGATAGAGGAAATGTCAGTCTCTGATGATTTAAACAATCAAGAATTGAGATAATTCTAGGCTGAGCTTCTTTCCCTTGAGGGTTAAGGTGTAGGATTTTGAAGTAAAAACCTATAGCTGAGTACATACAAATAGTCCTCCTTCTTGGTAGGTTCTGAATTCTAATTTTATTCTCTAAGGCCAATTAGTCTGTCAAAAACCCTGTTTTAGCTTTTTAGACTCTTAAGACATGCTCTCCAAATTCCAGACAGAAATAGCAATAAACGCCAGTCCTATCCTCTTGAACTTCCCTCTTTTTTGACTTCTAGCCAAGAAATTCCTCACTGTATGGATACTGTCCAGCTTTTCAGCAGATATTTAAAATATATTTTGTCCTTTTCCCCTAATTTTCTCAGTAGTTTGGTCTGGACTCAGTTCATTATTGCCAGAAATATGATGCCTTACTGCCTCTCTTTTTCGCTTCTATCTTCCTCCAAAGAAAACACTTCAGAAGAGGTGCAGTAGTAAACATGGCAATCATTTACCCATGTAAATGATATGTAACTATCCATCAATTTTTGTTACCCACTTCCCTAACCCTAAACCTCTGCCTTTACTCCACTTTCGACTGGCTTCAAGATGAACTGTGAACAGATGAACTTTACAGACTAGGTAAAGCTGAGATTTCCTTCTTCTATGACCACAAAGTCAATGACTCCCTTTTGAGAAGCTGGATAGTTGAATTATTTTGTGCTGCACCCACAAAAACAACAGTGCCTAAGAAAGATCATAAATGGTAAACCTGGAGTAAACTTCAAGGAGCAAGTATAGCCCGATTTTATACTTGAAGAAACTCAATCTCAGGGAAACAGATGGACCTGCTTAAGGTCACACAGTGAGTTATTTGCAGAGCTGGGACTATAAACCAGTCATTCTGCTCAATCACCACTATTTCCAGTGCAATATAATGCCTTTATTTCTGAGTCATCCTGACCACTACTACTTTTTATTCTGGATTGTGTAAACTACAATCAATTTTATAGGGGACTATCATCCTAGTGAAAATCACAGTTTATACGGTTGGGTGTGATTTGGAGTTTCTTTCATTTCAACCCTTCCATAGCTAGCATTTTAATTTAGGTGACACTTTGCTGCAATGAGCTTCAAGCTCATCAATGAAAGAAGAAATCATCATAACCTGAAATTTGTCATGTAGAGGAAGAATGATGCTTATGTGATAAACTCATTTGCTAATTTGCTGACAGTATTTATTATTCTGCTACAGATTTGCTATAGTGTTTAAGTCACTTTACATCCTGGGTATTCATCTTCTCATTTTTAAAATTAGGGAGACAGACTAGGTCAATGCATCTCAATATTGGATTCCTTATTATAAACTTCTATAAGTTTGCATCTATTTTTACTAGAATATAATTGCTTTACCATGTTGTGTTAGTTTCTGCTGCACAACATCGTGAATCAGCAATATGTGTGCATATATCCCCTCCCTCTTGGACCTCCCTCTCACCCACTTCATATCCCACTGCTCTAGGTCATCACAGAGCACCGAGCTGAGCTTCCTGTGCTATCCAGCAGCTTCCTGCCAGCTATCTGTTTCATACATGGTAGTGTATATAAGTCAGAGCTACTCTCTCAATTCATCCCACCCTCTCCTGCCCTCTCTGTAGTCACAGGGCCATTCTCTACGTTGGCATCTCTGTTCCTGCCCTGCAAATAGATTTATCAGTACTATTTTTCTAGATTCCATATATATAGGCTAATACGTGATATGTATTTTTCTCTAATTTAACTTCATTCTGTATGACAGGCTCTAGGTTCATACACATCACTTATATATAAAAAAACCTATACCTAAGCCTCAACACCAGAGATCCTGATTTTATTGGTCTGGGTGGGGCCCAGGCATGTGTGTTATTTAAATGCTCCTATAGTATTTCCAATGCACAGCCTGTGTTGAGCACCTCTGCACAAGATCGCCACTAAGTGTTCTTTCCAAGCGTTAAATTATGACTCTGTGAATAATCCATGAGGAAATAGCTATGTAATTACATGCATCTTTATAACTGCAAATCATAACACACCTTAAACTATTCCATTTCAAAATGCTTGCTAAAGAGGCTTTACTTTCAGAACACACTGAACTGTCCAAAGCAAATACAATAAATACATAATCATCCTAAACATGACCAGGTACTTTCTGACTGGTCCGTTCTACAATAACATGGTGTGACAGGACAGGACATAATATAAAATAAAGGACACACTTCCAGGTTTTCACATTTTAATCAGTAGCTCTTCTGCTGTGAGGTCTTAAGGATTCATGTTAGGACATAAGTCAAATTTCTTATTAGTACTGGTTTTACAAAACTATAAACACCTACTTAGCAATAAGTTGCTCAGATGCTTAGTTGAGTCTGACTCTCTACAACCTCGTGGACTGTAGCCCACTGGGCTTCTATGTCCATGGGATTTTCCAGGCAAGAATACTGGAGTGGGTTGCCATTTCCTCCTCCAGGGCATCTTCCTGACTCAGGGACTGAACCTGTTTCTCTTGCACTGGCAGGTAGGTTCTTTTACCACTGAGGTACTTGGGAAGCCACACTAACTTCTATTTTCAAAATAGGACTTACTTTAAAGATGCAAAAGAAGGAACAGTGCTTATCATCCCAGTTTCTGCCATCTCGATGGCATGTTTTATTTCAAGCTTTTTGTATAAAGATACAATGCTTGACTTAGGTTGGTTCTCCCGAATCAAAAGCTTCCGCAGGTACTTGTCATCAAACTTCTTAAACCTGGAAATAACCGAAATCAAAACTTCAATTAATTAACATGATACTGATTAAGAAAAGAAATCTGTTTTTACCAATAAAATAATTTCCACTATTCCCAGGGGAGAATAGTAGCAGTGTTTAGTTAGTCTGATCATTGTATTTATTTTTGTAGGTGCATACCTGAATATATAGAGAGAGCACATATTAGTATATTTTTGTTTTAACCACAACAAACTTATATCTAATGGGGCTTCCCAAGTGGCCTTAGTGGTAAAGAACCCGCCAGCAAATGCAGGAGACATAGGAGACATAAACTTGATCCCTGGGTCAGGGAAGATCCCCTGAGAAAGGGGATGCCCTTCTCCAGTATTTTTGCCTGGAGCATTCCATGGATAGAGGAACCTGATGGGCTACAGTCCATGGGTTCACAAAGAGCCGGACATGACAGAGTGACTAACAGTTTCCGTTTTCATGCCCAAGACTCCCAAATGTGTGTCTCCAGCTCCAATTTCTCTCTCAAACCCCAGAAATGAGTATCCAGACTCCTGCTCAACTTCTCCACTTGGACTTCTCAAACTTGGCATGCTCTAATGGATCTTCTCCCAAGTCATCCCATTTCAGTTAGCGGCAACTCCATTTGGTCAAAAACCCTGATGTCATCTCTGATTCTTTGCCTTCTCTCATATTCCACATTATGGCCTGAACTGTGTTTCCCCCAAAATCCATATATTACAGTCCTGGTCCCTAGGACCTCAGAATGTGACCATATTTGGAGATAGCTGATTAAGTTAAAGTGAGGTGGTCATTAGTGGGCCTGAATTCAATACGACCAGTGTGTGTATTGTAAGAGGAAATTCAGATACAGACATGTAAAGAGAGAAGATGATGTGAAAAAGCAAGAAAAAGAAGGACATCCACAAGCCAAGAAAGGATGCCTGGAGCAGACCTTTCCCTCTCAGTTACAAAGGAACCAGTTTCACTGACATCTTATTCTTAGACTTCCAGCCCCTAGAACTATGAGAAAATAAACTCCAATTTAAGGCACGAACATGTGGTACTTTGTGACAGCAGCTCTGGGAAACGTACACCCTACCTCCACTTTATCAATAACTGCTGTTGGTCCCACCATTACAATACACACAAAAGCTAATCATTCTCCTGCCATCGCCCCGGGCCCAGCATTGCGTGCTAAGTCGTGTTAGTCGTGTCCAACTCTGTGCAACCCCGTGGACTGTAGCCCCCCAGGCTCCTCTGTCCATGGGATTCTCCAGGCAAAAATACTGGAGTGGGCTGCCATGCCCTCCTCCAGGGGATCCTCCCAGCCCAGGGATGGAACTCATGTCTCCTCTGTCTCCTGCATGGGCAGGCGGGTTCCTTCCCACTAGTGCCACCTGAGCATTACCATCTCTCAACGGGCTATTGCAAGAGGCACCAAATTGGTTTCCCTGCTTCTGCCACCGTGTTTCTATAGCCTATCCTTGATGCAAACCAGCTGCTGCTGCTAAGTCGCTTCAGCCGTGTCCAACTCTTTGCAACCCCATGGATTGTAGCCCACTAGGCTCTTCTGTCCATGGGGATACTCCAGGCAAGAATACTGGAATGGGTTGTCATGCCCTTCCCCAGGGGATCTTCCCAACCTAGAGAGAGAATCAGTGTCTCTTATGCGTCCTGCACTGGCAAACAGTTTCTTTACCACTAATGCCACAGGGATCCCATTAAAGTGTAAATCAAGGACTTCCCTGGTGGCCCAGTGGCTGAGAATCCACCTGCCAATGCAGGGGATATGGGTTCAATCCCTGGCCAGAAAAGGTCCCACATGCTAAGCCTGTGCACTGCAAGTAGCGCTTGGGCACTACTGAGCCCAAGCACTGCAGCTATGAAAACTAAAGCCCGTGCACCTAGATCTTGTGCTCTGCAACAAGACAGGCCACCATGGTGAGAAGCTCACGTACCAGCTGGAGAGCAGCACCCACCCGTTGCAAGCAGAGAAAGCTCACACAGCAATGAAGACCCAGCACAGCCAAAACTAAATAACAAATAAATAAAATTCTCAGTAAAAAAGAAGTCAAACCACGCCACTCCTCTGCCTCTCACTGAGTACAAGTACAATGACCTGGAGGCCCTACACCACTTGGAGCTGCCTGCCTCGGGCTGTGATGCTCTAACTCAGGTCCAGCCTCTCTGAGGCCGCCCCTGTCCCAGAAACATGCCAGCCCTGCTCCTACCTCGAGGTATCTGCTTACTACTCCTTCATTCAGGATTAGTCTTCCCCAAATACCTGCAGGGCTTGTTCTCAGACCTCCTCTAAGTCTTTTCTTGAAGGTCATTTCTCACAAGAGCCTTTCCTATCTACCCCACTAGAATTGTACTCCAGAACTTGCTCTCCTTCTTCCCAGACACATTTTCTTCCACTGCAGTCAGCATTTTCTAATAGGCTATCCAATGCCTATTTACTGATGTTCTTCTCCTAGCATTTGCCAGTTTTCCTGTCTTCCTAGTGTCCAGGACACTGCCAGGTGCTTTGTAAGCTTAGAGGCAGACCGGTGCAGTTCCTCCCTGGACCCACACCCTATAACAGATCAGGTTACTTGGTGATGCCCTTCCACCATGGCTGGCGTGACCTGCTCAGTCCTCCTTCCTGCCGCTGAGATCAATCATGTCACGTCCTTTGGTCAATGGGCAGTTAGGAGACATGATGTTGAGAGCAGAGGCTGTGAATGGGCTTGCTCACTGGAGCTCACTTCTTATGCTGCCACATGGCATGAGGGGGATGCACATGGAGTGACTTCTTGGCCCCAGGACAAAGGTGAATGTCCCATGGAGCAGAGTCAAGTGACCTCACTTATATCAGAGAAGGCCAGCCAGGATCAGCTGATGACCCACTGATGCTCTGAGGCTGGAGCAAGACCTGGCCAGATGAGCTGACTCTCTGCCTCCTAACTTAAGTACTTTATTTCCTTTTTCTGCTGCAAAAAGACAATGTATTTCATTTTATTTTGTCCTATCAAAAATAATACACTTTCTTAAGCAGCATCATAGATTCTGAAGACATTTGTGCAGCATGTTCATGTAATGACAGAAGATGAATGCTTTCTACATATGTCACCCTGAATTTGGTTCTTTGTGAAATATGGAACAATTTTTTCCCTTTGCTTTTGAGGGTTTTTTTTCAATTCTTTATTCTTTAATTGGCGTATAATTATTTCACAATGCTGTGTCAGTTTCTGCTGTACAACAACGTGAATCAGCTATGACAAGTGACTGCTCCTGTAAGCAGTCGAGTATTGAGTTGTTTGTATATAACTATTATGCCAATATTCAAGTGAATCAGGATGCACTAAATATTTTACGAGAAAAAAATTAATGTGTCACAGTGATCACTGTAAGTCCAAAGTGGTTTATAAGCACACCTGTGCTATGAAAGTGAACAATGTTAAGCTACATTCATGATACTAATCCTTTGTTCCCAATATGGGAGAGCTAAGAACAACTGCAGAAAGCTATCTTGGAAGAGTTTTGCTATTGACTGGTCTCCACACCAAACACCGGGCCTATTTTTGTCAAAGTTTATTTTGAATTTCATGTGAAGCTCATTGAACCAGGACACCAGGCAGCAACACAACACCTTTTCAAACTTGTATTAATATTATTGTTGTTGTTGCTTTAGTTTTCTTTCTTTTTTGCCCAGTTGTATCTGACTCTTTGTAACGTTATGGACTGCAGCCCTCCAGGCTCCTCTGTCCATAGAGTTCTCCAGGCAAGAATCCTAGAGTGGATTGCCATTTTCTACTCCAGGGGATCTTTTTGACCTAGGGATCAAACCACATCTCCTGCACTGGCAGGTAGATTGTTTACCATTGTGCCACCTGGGAAGCCCAACTAGAGATTCACGAAAATAATAAACATTAAAGACAGTGACATCTGATCTATGCAGTGTAGGATTTATACCCTTTATTTGCTCTATCTCCATACTTTTCATTTCTCCACCAAGCTACACATAGGCGGCTTCTTTACTATCATCAGACAACTTTTGCCAAACATGAGAAACATCCTTACTGCACGACCCTTCCATTTCATTTTCAAAGGGTCAGACGGCTCAAGGATCCTCTGGAAGGACCATTAGAAATCTACAGTAAAAGGATTTCAGAGGGAAGAGCAGGATACCAGCACACCTACAACAGTCGCTTGTTTTTTACGCCATTTTTGTAACATCTACAATTATGTACAGACGAGAAATGAGATCTGAGAACTCATTTCAGGAATGGCCTGTGTCAGCATCAAATCCCTTCACACGAACTTCTCTACTCTACCTGCAGTGCACAGTGTGCCTGACAATCCAGAAAATTATTTGTATTTACCTGGAAAACTTACATATTTGTAAGACTTCATACATTTCTTCATTGAAGTATGTACACTGCAGAGAAAGTGTCAGGTAGGTCACAATATTACCTTCCAGACATGAATCAAAGTTGGCTCCACCATGTTTTGTATTTATGGTCCAATTAGCCCAGAGCTTACAGATGTCTGCCCAGAACAGACTCACATATAGAGATGAGATGTCTTTGCCTAGAAGGCAGGATGAAGCTGGACTTTCTCTAGTCCTTCACCTTCTGGACCAAATCACATGATCACAGGGCTCACCTCTTCCATCACCTACCACTGCCCCAGGGCCAACCAACCTCATTCCTATATCATATCTACGTTTTCTTCTGTTTGGACGTCAAAGGAGTGGGATAAATCTTTAGTTCAATCTCCCTTTGGGAAAAGGACAAACTGCTCTGGATTACCATGCTCACTTATCACTTCAGAAAAGGACTAATATGATGCAAGAGAAAGAAAAGTGGTCAGGTTGAAAGCGATGCTGAAAATGGATAAAGGCATGGGGCTTCCCTGGTGGCTCAGAAAGTACAGAATCCATCTGCAATGCAGCAGACCTGGGTTCAGTCCCTAAGTCAGGAAGATCCCTTGGAGAAAGAAATGGCTCCCCACTCCAGTGTTTCTGCCTGGAGAATTCCATGGACAGTGGAGCCTGGCAGACTACAGTCAATGAGGTTGCAAATAGTCGGACACGACTGAGTGACTCACTTTCATGCAAGCAACAAAGAACAAGAGGCAGAAAAGCCTGTATCATGAGCTTGGCATAGACATCCAGAGACCTAAAGCAGGATGATGTAGGGAGTTACAGCCGAGTTTTCTGCTCTGCCTCCTCCCTCCAGAAATGTGAATACCACCAAGACAATTGATCTTTTGTTTCATGTTTTTACGGCAGAGATTTTAATTCACTTTATTTTATTACTAAGTGCTCCCATCTCACTAATCAAGTACTCTGTTCATACAAACAAAATATTTTTCCTTTAGTTACGAAGGAAGGCTATGTCCAGGGGCCTCTGTACATTAGCAAACAACGTGGTCAGGCTTGTGAGGGTTGCCAGCACTTGTAGTCTCTATAACTCATTACTTAATGATGTCACAACCGAGTTTTCTGCTCTGCCTCCTCCCTCCAGAAATGTGAATACCACCAAGACAATTGATCTTTTGTTTCATGTTTTTACGGCAGAGATTTTAATTCACTTTATTTTATTACTAAGTGCTCCCATCTCACTAATCAAGTACTCTGTTCATACAAACAAAATATTTTTCCTTTAGTTACGAAGGAAGGCTATGTCCAGGGGCCTCTGTACATTAGCAAACAACGTGGTCAGGCTTGTGAGGGTTGCCAGCACTTGTAGTCTCTATAACTCATTACTTAATGATGTCACACATACATCCCTGTTTGCTGTGTGACTGTTTAGTTGCCTTTACTATATTGCAAAATTTTTAAGGCCCAAGTCTGTGGCTTCTACTTCTCTTGTAGTCCCCTGTCATGTCAGAATATGTGAGCAAACAGTAAGCACTCAAAAATGTACTTATGTTAAATTATGTAAATTGGTACATTGGTGAACTTCATGTAAATTTGCAAGGCGGTGGAAATCTGCTTGCAAGTTAGGAAAGAAAAGAGTTTGAACAGGGATCCACCAAATATATCTTGGGACCTATCTCTTTTCAAGGACCAGCTGAAACACACTCCTTCAAAAGTCTTTCCCAGTGATGTGCCAGCAAATTTAACATGTAGGATTTGTAGCATTTGTTAGTTCCCTGGTTCACTGCCCCCATAGCTGAGTCAAGTCACCAATGTGGATGGCATTGACTTAGATACACAGAGTCAGCTCCCATCAGCTCATGGGAGCTGCTCCTGTACCACATGGGTCCTAACCCTGCTATTAGAATTAATCCTTATTTCTTGATCCCGTAAGTCTGTTTTTCAGTATATGTTAAGGTGTGCACCTAATTCTGCCTGGTAGTGTACTGCTTGCATTTCAGCCATAAGATCCTTGACAAAGGTTCTGAATCTTTATTATCATACATGTATACACACTGTGTGGATCACAATAAACTGTGGAAAATTCTGAAAGAGATGGGAATACCTGCCTCTTGAAAAATCTGTATGTAGATCAGGAAGCAACAGTTAGAACTGGACATGGAACAACAGACTGGTTCCAAATAGTAAAGGAGTACATCAAGGCTGTATATTGTCACCTTGCTTATTTAACTTCTATGCAGAGTACATCATGAGAAAAGCTGGGCTGGAAGAAACACAAGCTGGAATCAAGATTGCCAGGAGAAATATCAATAACCTCAGATATGCAGATGACACTACCCTTATGGCAGAAAGTGAAGAGGAATTAAAAAGCCTCTTGATGAAAGTGAAAGAGGAGAGTGAAAAAGTTGGCTTAAAGCTCAACATTCAGAAAACGAAGATCTGGTCCTATCACTTCATGGGAAATAGATGAGAAAACAGTGGAAACAGTTATAGATTTTATTTTGGGGGGCTCCAAAATCACTGCAGATGGTGACTGCAGCCATGAAATTAAAAGACACTTACTCCTTGGAAGGAAAGTTATGACCAACCTAGACAGCATATTCAAAAATGGAGACATTACCTTGCCAACAAAGGTTCATCTAGTCAAGGCTATGGTTTCTCCAGTAGTCATGTGTGGATGTGAGAGTTGAACTGTGAAGAAAGCTGAGCGCCGAAGAATTGATACTTTTGAACTGTGGTGTGGGAGAAGACTCTTGAGAGTCCTTGGACTGCAAGGAGATCCAACCAGTCCATTCTAAATGAGATCAGTCCTGGGTGTTCTTTGGAAGGACTGATGCTAAAGCTGAAACTCCAGTACTCTGGCCACCTCATGCAAAGAGTTGACTCATTGGAAAAGACTCTGATGCTGGGAGCGATTGGGGGCAGGAAGAGAAGGGGATGACTGAGGATGAGATGGCTGGATGGTATCACCAACTCAAAGGATGTGAATTTAAGTGAACTCCAGGAGTTGGTGACGGACAGGGAGGCCTGGCGTGCTGCAATTCATGGGGTCGCAAAGAGTCAGACATGACTGAGTGACTGAACTGAACTTAACTGATAAATATATATATATATTTACATATAAATTATATATTAGCTTAGACAGTAAAGAATTTGCCTGCAATGCAGGAAATCTGGGTTTGATATCTAGGTTGGGAAGATTCCCTGGAGAAGGAAAGGGCAACCTACTCCAGTATTCTTGCCTGGAAAATCCATGGACAGAGGAGCCTGACAGGCTACAGTCATGGAATCACAAGAGTCGGACACAACTTAGTGACTAAACCACCACATAAATTATATATACATAGAGTGAGATACACATTTATGTGTGTGCATGCATGTTTAGTCATGTCCAACTCTTTGCGATCCCATGGACTATAGCCCACCAGGCTTCTTTGTCCATGGAGTCCTTCAGGCGAGAATATTGGAGTGGGTTGCCATTTCTTCCTCCAGGGGGTCTTCTCAACCCAGGAATCAAACCCATTGGCATGCAGATTCTTTACTACTGTGCCACCTGGGAAGCCCACACATCTATGTAAATGCATATAATTTTTCAGAGAAGTATAACTTTAAAAATATTTGCTATTTTTGCAAGTCTATGTATCTCCTCAGGTGCTCTGGAGCTCTGCATTTGACAAAGCCCCTCAACATGTGTGGGAGAACAGACAGTAATGGAACCCCCAGTTTTAAACCAAACAGACTGCATTCCTCGGCCTCCTCCGCAGTGAGAAATGCCCATATAATTAGTCCTGGTCATGCAAGGCCAGGCCATGTGATTCAACTGGAAGAACTGAGTGAGGCCTCTGATAACTCTGATTAGGAGGAAGCTAGTACATATTCTTTGTCTCCTTGTTGACTTTCTTCCTGGAATCTGCACATAATAGCTAGTGCCACAGCAGCCATTTTTGGTCTGAAAGGCAGCCTTGGAAATGGAGGTTCTTGGTGGAAGAAGGGTCCTGGGACCATGAGAGTCTGTGGAGCATAATTCACCTGCTAACGGTACACTGCCTATCTGATACTTACATAAGAGAGAAATAAGCTTCTACCTTGTTAAAGCTACTATTGTTCTAAGCCTCTATGAGAGCCAAACTTTATCTTAAAGGACAGACTATGGCACAGGAAAGATCTGAAAGTCTGAAAAATAACACAAGTCAATGTGTCCTGCTCCCAGACTGATCCAAAGCCACTTAAAGCCTTCTTACTTGTCTCCCAAAAGTTGTGACCCCAATGACCACAAACATCTTCAATCCCGGTCTTCACGTGATCAAAAAACTAAAACAGAAAAAGCCAGCTGGTTGATTAATTTTTACCTGAAATCAGTCATTTCTGTTTCTATTTACAGAAATTTTTAATTCCTACTTATAGAAATGATAGTGATTATTTCTGTGTGTAGAAATTATAACTATAGAAATTTATAGAATTCTAATAGAAATACTACTACTATTTCTATCAGGCCTAAACTTCAAAGATGCTGATACTTTTTGGTTTTGGTTTGCTTGAGTTTTAACTGAAAACAAATAAGACAAAAATTCATCTTCAAACAAATTCATGAGATGTTTGTCATATAGATAATTAGAATTCATATTTTTTAACACAATAGTTTGTCCTTTTGGAAACTATGAGATATGGTCACAGTTTTCCAGCAGAAACATTTCAGGCTGAAGTAAGGGCTAAAAGGGAATTCCATGTCCCTGTATTCCTGCAGGTGTACACATGGGGGGCTATGTTCTTTCTACCCTCAGTTCACCTCTTCCTCAGCCCACCCCTCACACCCCATCACCCTCTGCCAGTTACCTCTTCTTCAGTAAGTGAGAACATGGTGTCAAGCTGTCTGACTTAATCCCATAATTTTCCCTTTGACCATTTAAATTGATCTGCTACATTAACACCTACCCGACAATGGATTTCCTCACTGACAGCTTGCTGTTTCTTATTGGACCTCTTAACATCAAGGAACTCCACCAGTGGTCGGATAGTTATTCCCTGCACAAAAGAAGAGGAGAGGAAAACCTTATAAAATTCAAGGATAATTTGTAACCTCCTAATACTTGATAGCCAACAAAAGATACCCTGCCCCTAAGACTTAACAGAGCATAAGTAACATTTTGTTAATTTTTCCTTCCTCTTTAAAAGCTGGCATATTTTCAGAGGGCCATGTCCCAAAAGCTGCTACTACAAACAAAATGTGGACAGGATGCAAGAAACTGAAAATGTGATACTCTGTCATTTTAGAAAAGGAAAATCCTCAGAAATAATAAAGGCTCAACCAGTTCAGAGGAATTGTCTACTTGTCTTATTCACAGAAAACATTTCAATGATTCATTCATTAATCTGTTAAACAATCTGAATTGAGCTTTTACGGAGTTCATGTCAGAGAGATGGACAGTTAAGAACCTCAGCTTGAGGACGTCATAGTCTTGTGAGGAGAAGGATACATACAAAACAGTTAACAAAGTAGAAGCAGGGAGAGCGGGATACACAGGGAGCAGGTCAAGGAAGGCTCTGTAGAGAGGTAACTCTGGATCTGAACCTTACAAGACGTTGTGTTGCTATGCTGACTTGTGTCCGACTCTGTGACTCCATGGACCATAGCCCGCCAGGCTCCTCTGCCCATGGGGATTCTCCAGGCAAGAATACTGGAGTGGGTTACCATTTCCTCCTCCCAGGGATATTCCTGACCGAGGAATCAAACCTGTATCTCCTGCATTGGCAGGTAGATTCTTTACCACTGAGCCACCTGGGAGGCCCATTATATACATAATACTACATAAATACTAAATATATATATATATATATATATAATTATATACTCTCTCTGCATATGTGTGAAATATATAATCCTACTTATGAAATGCACAAAACCTTTACAAAGAAGAACTATAAATGTAATTAAAGGATACTGAAAATATTTGAGTTTTAAAAAGACACAATTCCTAGATAGCATTATATAACACCATCATGATGACAATTTTATCTCAATGTATACACAATATAATTCCAGTCATATGTTCCAAAGGACTTTAAACAGAACTTGAATATTTAGAAGTCAAGAAAATGTTCAAAATTAACCTGGAAGAGTAAATATAACCAGAAAAATTTAGACAAAAGAGAATGGTGGTGAACTTATAGCTACCAAAATAAGCTCTCAGCTAATATGTTTAAAATTATGTGGTATGGATACTAAAATAGGCCAGGGTAAGGAAAGGGTGAGAATGTGGGATCAAGGAGGATCCTCAAGTTACTTGCCTGGTTGACAGATGGCTGCTCTCACTGGGCATGAAGAATTCATGGGGTCACTGGACTTGGGGAAGGAGTGAATATGTTAAGGGATGCTCCCTGACACGAATTTGATTGCTATGTCATCTCTCTGCACATCTTTAAGTCTTTCCTTGGTGGCTCAGACAGTAAACAATCTGCCTCCAATGCTGGAGACCCAGGTTTGATTCCTGGGTCGAAGATCCCCTGGAGAAGGGAATGGTTACCCACTCCAGTATTATTGCCTAGGAAATCCCATGGATAGAGGAGCCTGGCGGGCTACAGACCACACGGTTGCCCAGAGTGGGACACGACTTTGTAACTAACACTTTCACTTGATAATATAAACTTTGAGACACAGATATTTTAAAGGAGGTCATTAATTTTGTTCCATAAGTTCAGCTTCAAGCATTTTTCATCTTTAATTTTCTAAAGCATGAATGATTTTAAGCAAATCTGGAATAAGACACACCTTGTGTTCTACCTGTATTTCCATCTGCCACTTTGAAATAATGTAGATGGTAATAACCATTTTTCAATCAACACATATCTGCCATTTTTTACTTATGTGAATGAAAATAGGTATCAGCACATGGTTTGCAGTAATGGGTGATTTCATGAGTTTCAGATTCCATGAAGCTTCAAGGTTAATAGTAGCTCTAGGGGAAAAAAATCAACAAAGTCCATGCTATTTATAAAATGATATAGTGTGTTCTCAGTATACAAAGTGCTGTTTCATATGCTTTTACCTACCAGTATCCATTCAGTTAATGATAAGGCAGTGTCTTATATTTATAACAACAAAGTATTGATGAGATGCAATGGAACATTGACACTGTCTTTTTTTTTCATTCCCTAACTTTATTTTTTTTTATATTGGAGTATAGCTGATTATTGTTGTTGTTCACTTGCTAAGTCGTATCCAACTCATTTGGATTCTATGGACTGTAGTACACCAAGCCTAGTGTGCTTCCCTGTCCTTCACTATCTCCCAAAGTTTGCTCAAACTTATGTCCATTGAGTCGGTGATGCCATCCAACCATCTCATCCTCTGTGGGCCCCTTCTCCTCCTGCCATCAGTCTTTCCCAGCATCAAGGTCTTTTCCAGTGAGTTGGTTCTTCACATTAGGTGGCCAAAGTATTATAGCACTAGTCCTTCCAATGAATATTCAAGGTTGATTTCCTTTAGGATGGGCTGATTTGACCTTGCAGTTCAAAGTGAAAATGAAAGTCACTCAGTCATGTCTGGCTCTTCGTGATCCATGGACTGTCGTTGATGGAATTCTCCAGGCCATAATACTGGAGTAGGTAGCCTTTTCCTTCTCCAGGGGATCTTCCCAACCCAGCGATCCAAACCCAAGTCTGACGAGCTACAGGAGCCTGGCAGGCTACAGTCCATAAGGTCACAAAGAGTCGGACACAACTGAATCAATTTAGCATGCACTTAGCACACATATTCTACTACTATATACAGTCTTTCTTTATTTTTTCACTAGTCTTCTGTAGGTGTTTATGTTTTCTTTTTTAATTACCAAATGAGTTAATTACCAAATGGAATGAATTTGTGTATGTTCATTTTATGTCTAGCCATGTGGGTTAAAAAATAAAGAAATCCATTAGTTTTCCAACAAACCACTGAAAGACATATTTACAAAGTATAAGTTAAATTTTCATACTTTCATGCAGCTTTGGTACAATAAACACAACACCCTAGAGCCAGGCCTGGCAGAGAGGAATGGTTATGCAGTGGCCCCAGGAAACATATCAGCACAGTGAGGCTTATTTTTCCCCTGGGCTTCCCAGACAGCTCTAGTGGTAAAGAAACCACCTGCCAAAGCAGGAGACAAAGGAGACAGGATTTTGATCCCTGGGTGGGGAGATCCCTGGAGGAGGAAATAACAGCCCACTCCAGTATTCTTGCCTGGAGAATCCCATGGACAGAGGAGGCTGGCGGGCTACAGTCCATGGGGTCACAAAGAGTCGGACATGACTGAAGTGACTTAGCATGCACGCACATGCCATCTCTGCTTTCTGCCCACCCTCACACCCTCACTCTTCTCCCAGCAAAGTGGGAAAGAAAAAGGAACTGCTGTCTGATTAAATAAGGTGCATTCTTTGGGTTTGTTCTTTGGGAAGAATTTTCTTTTGTTTTCTTTGGAATTAAATTTTATTTTTAAAAAAAGGGGTGTGTGCTGTGGCAGGGGTGAGTGGGTATGGCTTTATATTTCTTTGCTGATTTAGCAGAAAACTTCCAGAATAACTTGAAGAAACTGTTTTCATTCATTAAAAAATATTACTATCATGCTATCCTGTATAAGGTTTTCTCACATTCCAAGTTTGATCAGAGAGATTCATAAATACAGTTGTACATACAGTGTTTATTTTAGAATAATAAATAAATCCTACTTACCCCATTTTAGGATGAGGTAAGTAGGGTGACAACCATAGACAGATTCAAGGAGGAGCCTGTGAACTTGCAAATCCAGGTACCGCACAGTTCCAGACAATGACTTAACAGCCGGTTATGAAACCAGTCTACTATGGAGGCAAAAGGTGACTCCATTCTTGAAATTCCTGTCAACTGTGCTCCTTGATGGGCTCCTAGTTAATAACTGAATGAATCTGCAGAATTGTGACAATCTGCTCTATAAGGACTAACTGAATAATAATTATTAGGCTCTAAAATACATTGAAAGGAGTTGAGTTTTCCTTTTTTTTAAATATCATTTTACTTAATGTTATGATGAAGACAGGGAAAATCCCCAGGTTGAACACTGGCATCAGATATTGTGTTTACATACATATTTCCTCTGTATTGCCTGGGAGGGAGATTCTATGATTCAGATCTTACAGCAAAGCAAACAGAGGCTCATGGAGGCTGTTAGAACACTGACCCAGAACAGCTTTACTCCAAAACCTGTACTTTCCACTACTGGACTCTAGCTCTTCTCAATCTGGATGATCATTTGAAAACCAGAGAGACAGCTTTATTGTCTATGTCATTACCAACCTCATCTAAATGAAACTGAATGTACACATAAGAGCAATCAGAATTGTTTACTCATCCAATGTTCTGGGTCAGATGGTAAAGAGTCTGCTTGCAATTTGGGTTCAATCCCTGGGTCAGGAAGATCCTCTGGAGAAGGGAAAGGCAACCCACTCCAGTATTCTTGCCTGGAGAATCGTATGGACAGAGGAGCCTGGCAGTCCATGGGGTCTCAAAGAGTCAGACATGGCTGAGCACAGCACAGCACAGTTGATTTACAATGTTGTGCTATTTTGGGGTATACAGCAAAGTGTTCCCGTTATACATTTATATATATCTATTCTTTTTCAGATTCTTTTCCCATATAGGTTATTACAGAGTACTGAGTTCCTGTGTTGAGTAGTTCCTTATTGATTATCTTATTTTATATACATAGTAGTGTTTGTATGTTAATTCTAAACTCCCAATTTATCGTCCCCACAATAAACTTATTTACAGACACACTGCTCTTTTTTAACTTGACACATTAAGAACTTTCTTAATCAGTGTTAACTACTGATATATATGGTGTTCATTCAAAGTGGATGGGCAGTCTTCTAACATGGGGAATCAAAACCTCACTTGTATCTTTTGGTTGAGCTCCAGTTCCAAAAAATCCAAAATACTAAGAGTGTAGTAATAATACCTTATACTAATCACCTCTGCACACATATTCAATGAGTCAATAGTATAAATTTATCGTAACATTTTTCTTTTTCCTATTGATGTCTGTTCTGATTGTAGAAGGGCAATTCTCCATCTGTCCGACCTATTCAATAGTATCTAAAATCTGAGCTTGCATTTTGTGTGTCCTCTCTCGGATTACATCCTTTTATTTAGCCTTTTTTATTTCATTTTACAAAGCCTCACCCATGGTGTTGGGGCAGGGGGCTGTTATTACACTGTGGATATTTGTGTAGATAATAAGAGCTGATATTCATCTTCAAATGACCCGGCTGCTACTTGCTTTAGACTGACACGGTTCTATTTTTATATTTGACACTCAGACTTGAGCTCTGAGTGTGTGGAGGGGAGTCCAGAGCATTGACTCAGCCTGGCCAGGGCTTCCGGTGGGGCGTAAGGACAGAGCAGCAGGCTTGGGAAGAGGAGGAGCGTGACACCCTTGGTCTGACTTGTCCCCACAACCATTCTGCCCTAAGCTGCTGTTGCAACATTAAAACGCTCAAGGCAAAATGGATTCACTTTCTTTTTCAAATTCTTTTCCTACGTAGGCTGTTATGTAATATTAAGCATCGTTTAGAAAGGAAGAGTTACACATATAGTGGAATCACTTTGCTGCACGCCTGAAACTAGCACAAGACTCTTGCTCAACTATACTCTGATATAAAACAAAGAGTTACACACATGGACTCAATATATATTACCATATTTAAAATAGACAGCCAGTGGGAATTTGCGGTATGATGCAGGGAATTCAAACCAGATCTCTGTGACAGCCTAGAGGGTGGTATGGGGTGGGAGGTGGGAGGGAGGCTTCAGAGGGAGGGGACATACATATACCTATAGCTGATTCATGTTGATATATAGCAGAAAACAATGTAATATTGTAAAGCAGTCACCCTCCAATTAAAAATAATTTTTAAAAAATGGATTCATTTCGTAGCGTCATCTCCCCACTACTCTGAGAGCAGCCACTTGGATGCTTGTGCCAAGGTTCCTGTAAAAACAGTGTGAGAAGATGGAGACAGCATCTCTGCTTCTCTCCACCCAGAGGCTCCATGCTGTCTTCCTGCATTTACGATGGGAGTTCTAACCAAACCCAGATGTCTGAACCCAATTAGTATGTTAATCAAATGAACTATACCTAACCATAACGTGGTAAAGACTATCTTCTCTCGAGGGTCAGCAGAACCCCAGGGTTCTGAGCCTGTCTCTGGAGACAGGGTCCCTGGCTCACCCCTAGTTTCCATCACTCACTAACCTGTGCCCTGGTCAGCTCACTCTCCCCCTCTGAGCCTCAGCTTCCTCAGCTGGGGGAACCGCTGGTCTCCTTCACCAGGGCTTGTCTGGAGGATGAAATGAGATCATGCACCTAGGATAGCCCTTGTCTCAGTCGCTCAGTAGTGTCCGACTCTTTGCAACCCCATGAACTGCAGCACGCCAGGCCTCTCTGTCCATCACCAACTCCCGGAGTCCACCCAAACCCACGTCCATCGAGTCAGTGATGCCATCCAACCATCTCATCCTCTGTCGTCCCCTTCTCCTCCTGCCTTCAATCTTTTCCATGCCCAACACAACAAGAAGTCACTGGAAGGCACTGCATGGCAAAGATGCTGGCGACAAGGACCCTGGGGGACAGCAGCCATTTCTCCACTCGGGGAAGGGTCTCCCCAGGCTTCCTCTTTCCTTCCTCCCCAGGATTCCTTAGCCTGAACAAACTACCACCCACAGTGTTGGCAGGCATGAGTGAGTGAAGGATGAACTGCTACGTGGAGAGGTAACTAGAGAGGTAACTAGAAGGAGAAGAAATAGCAGGACATACAGTACACTTACTCTGCACTGGCCACTCCAGCAGGTACTTTATTTCTCTATTTTTAAGGATTTTTTTTAACATGGACCATTTTTGAAGTCTTTGTGAATCCGTTACAATATTGTTTCTGTTTTATGCTTTGGTTTTTTGGCCGTGAGGCAGGCGGGATCTTAGCTCACTGACCAGGGATGGAACCCACACGTCCTATACTGGAAGTCAGGAGTCTTAACAACTGAGAAGTCTCACAGGCACTTTTAAAGTTAAGATCAAACTGCTCTCGACCCCGCTGAGCTACCTTTTCCTGGCTGTGTAAACCTGGGGGAAGGTCTTCACCTGGGCTTCAGTGTCTCAGTTTCCCTGTATATGAAATGGGAGCAAAGACAGTGATTCCTCCCAGAGGGTGTGCCTTAGAATAGAACAATTATGAGGACTTAAAGAGCTAACATCAAAGGTGCTTACATCTGAGTCAGGCACCTAGAAAGCTTTCTGTAACTACCTGGAAAATAAAATATTTTTAAAAAAATATCAAACAAAACATCTCCTGGTTTTCTTACGGTGAGTGTCACTCATCACTCTTCCTCGGTCTCATCGCCTGCCTCGTCTCCTCCCAGGGTCTTAAGGTTGGGCTGCCCCAGAGCCCAGTTACTGGTCCTCTCTTGGTTTCCTCAATGGATTTTCACCCCCTTGGTGATCACGTCCACTTTCCCAGCTGTGGATCCCAGCCCTGTGCTGCTGACCCAGCTCCTTCCTGGACTCCAGGCTCAGGTACCATCACCCCCACCCGCAGGTCTCACAGCCCCAGCCCCTCCCACCCCACCACCCGCA
>SJYC01003338.1:0-13525 GCA_006408675.1 Madoqua kirkii | reverse complement strand
CCCCAGCCTTTTTGCCGCCTGGCCACCATCCTCCTGCTTTGTCTGCCGACTGGCTGCACTGCCCCCTCCCCCACTGTACCGGCTCATCTTCACTGCCCCTCCCCACAGTGGCCAGTGGGATGCTCTTAAAAGCGGAGCACACCCACAGCCACACCAAACGTCCCATGCTGCTCCCATTTCACCTGGAGAAGAGCCCATGTCCTGACACCGGCCCACCTGACCCCACCTGACCCAGGACCCCAGACCCTCCCTCGCCTCCTGTGTCCCACACTGCACTCCCCTCCAGCCACGTGGTCCATGACCACACTGCCTTCAGATCTTCCTCTTTAGCCCCCTTTGCCTGGAATGTCCTTCAGCTTAGCTAATCCCTTTACCTCCTGCAAACCTTTATTCAAATACCACATTTTTCACTGTTGCCTTCTATGACTATTCAATCGAGAATTATAACCCTGCTCCCCCTCCTCTGGCCTGAGCCCCACTGTTTCTTTCCTTTATATTTTTTAATGATTATTTATTTTTGACTGCACTGGGTCTCTGCTACTTGCATGGGCCTCTCTAGTTGCGGTGACTGGGGGCTCCTCTCTAGTTAGAGTGCACAGGCTTCTCAATGCAGGGTCATCTCTTGTTGTGAAGCACAGGCTTCAGGGCATTTAGACTTCAGCAGCTGTGGCGCATGGGCTCAGTAGTTGTGGCTCCCAGGCTCTGGAGCACAGGCTTAATACTCGTGGTGCATGGTCTTCGCTGCTCTGTGGCATGTGGGCTCTTCCTGGATCAGGGATCCAACCTGTGTGTCCTTCATTAACAGACAGACTCTTTACCACTGAGCCACCACCACCAGGGAAGACCCTACTGTTTCTTACAGTCCAGCATCTTTCACCTTCTCATAGACTCTCACTGCCTCACCTACTAGATCGACTTTCACTGGAATAGAACCACCACAGGGTTGGGGATATTTCTGGATATTTTGCTCACTCTTGGATTCTAAAAGCCCAGAGCTCTGTCTGGCACACAGCAGGAGCCCTAGGCATATTTTCTAAATGTGTGTGTGTTAGTCACTCAGTGGTGTCTGACTCTTACGACCCCATGGACTGAGGAGCCTACCAGACTCCTCTGTCCATGGGATTCTTTGGGCAAGAATACTAGAGTGGCTTGCCATTTCCATCTCCGATTTTCTAAATGAATATCCACAAAATAGAATCTCTTAAGAGCTGGATGATTAACATAATGTAAAAGTTGCTCAGTCGTGTCTGACTGTCTATGACCCCACAGACTATACAGTCCATAGAATTCTCAGGCCAGAATACTAGAGTGGGTAGCCATTCCCTTTCCAGGGGATCTTCCCAACCCAGGGATTGAACCCAGGTCTCCCGCATTGTTGGCAGATTCTTTACCAGATGAGCCACCAGGGAAGCCCAAAGTGAAAGTCGCTCAGATGATTAACCTAAAGAGGTTGGTTAACTTGCAAAGTCAGGATCCTGACTCAGGCCCATGCCCTCCTACCACAGTCTCTGCCCCTCCCCATGTTAAACTTGCACTCACCCCTCCCTCCATTCCACACACAGCTCTACAGTGAACCTACATCCCAGAGCTGCTGGAAGGTCATAGCACAGCTAGTGTTAACACACACCTTTACAAGGTCAGCAAGGAAGACAAATGCCAAGGATTAGCAAGAGCAGTTAATAAGTTTCCAGGAGGAAGCTCAGCTCACACAGCTGTTTCCTTAAATAGTAATTCTTCTGTGCTGGCCAAGTGACCAAATTGGACTCTCTGAGACTGCTGCACAATCCAGTGACCTGATAAAATACTGTCTCTCTCCTGTCCTGATGACCAAAGCTGCAAGTTGTTGCTGTTGTTCAGTCACGAAGTTATGTCCAACTCCCACAGACTATAGGCCTGGAGAATTCCATGGGCTATCCATGGGGTCACAAAGAGTTAGACAGGACTGAGCAACTTTCATTTCTTCTTCATAGCCCCCCAGGCTCCTCTGTCCATGGGAGTCTCCAGGCAAGAATACTGGAGGAGTGGGTTGCCATTTCCTCCTCCAGGGGTGTTTCCAATCCAAGGATCGAATCCATATCTCCTGCATTGGCAGGTGAGTTCTTTACCACTGAGCCACCAAGGAAGCCCACCAAAGCCGCAAGACACCTCAGCAACATGGCATCCTATGAGAGAAGTTCAAGATGACCCTCCAAGTGACCTTTTTTCCTCCTGGTAAAAGGAGGGACTTTACTGGGAGACAGAGCTCTACTCACCAGGATGAAGACGGTGAAGAATATGACCACAATTGCTGCCGTGATGAACAACTTCTTCCGGGAAACACTGAGGATGGAAGGAGAAACACCAGCGCGAAGCAGATGGCCCCCCGGAGCCCCCCATAGGCAATGATGAACTGGTCCTTGAAGGTCAGGGGAATTGTCCGGAACCAGTTAATGACCTGAGTCAGGACGAAGACACCTGAGAAGGAAAATAAAACCGAAGGGAACGGAATGTGTCAGGCCAGGACACGGGAACAGGAAGATGAGTTTTCTGTTTCAGGGCAAAGTACAGTTAAGTCCCCAACACAAGAACTTTCAGGTTTTGAACTTTCAAAGATGCGAACATTTGTTCCCATGTCTAACCATAAATGAGTTCACTTGTCTGGCTTACACTGTGACTTGTCAAGTGCCTGCATCCTCTACAAGTGGCTGTGGTTTTGTACTTTACTGTACAGTACTCTACAACTGGGCTTCCCAGGTGGCTCAGTGGTTTAAAAAAAAAAATCTGTCTTCCAATGCAGGAGATGTGGTTTCAGTCCCTGACTGGGAAGATCCCTTGGAGGAAGAAATGGCAATCCACTCCAGTATTCTTGCCTAGGAAATCCCATGGACAGAGGAGCCTGGCGGGCTACAGTCCACGTGGTCGCAAAGAGTCAGACACAACCGAGCGACTAAACAACAATAGCTCTGTAGAGTACAGTTAGTATAGTGTCTTCATTTTAAGCCCAGGATGTCGTCTATGATGAGATAAAAAGAGCTACCACCTAGAAGTTACAGGATCATTTTTTCAAGAGGGTACATAGAATTGAACACAGTAAGGAACCAGAATGTGTGCAGTCAGTGTCAGGCATGAGTGAAGTTGCAGCTCGCCCTCCGTCTCCTGTTGCTGACAATCTTTCAGCTCTACATTCTCCCACCTCCTCTCCCTCCCCCAGGAAGTAACTCTTTGTGCCTGTTCACTCGATGCCAGCCCCTGGATGCCAGCTGCTGTATTGTTGCTACTGTACTTTTCAAGGTAGAGTAAGATTAAAAATCTTTTCTTTATTTTTTGTTAGTTTTTATTAGAACTGTTTGTGTGCAAAGTATCATAAACCTATTATAGGTGCCTATTGTGTAATCTATTGTGTAAACCTATTATAAAGTCTATTGTGTTAGTTGGGTACCAAGGCTAACATTGTCAGACTTACTAACAAATTGGACATATGACCATGCTCTTTGAACCAAATTAGTTTATACACAGAGGATCTACTGTATTTCAGAAGAAGCCCTTTCCTACCATCCTGGCTCACATCACTGGGTTCTGGGCCCTGTGTTGTTCCAAGACAGTGAGTGAGAACATGGAGTCAGAGACATCAAGAGAGGTTAATTCCACTTAAAGCAAAAGCCATAAAAATATTCCAGAAGAAAAAAAATATGTCAGGATGCAGGGAAAAGAGGAGGAGGACGTGGAGAATAAGGAGGAAGAGGAAGAGCTGGAGGAAAGAGACAAGAAAGACAAGAACCTAAGATGAAGGGACATAACAAGAGCAACCACAAACAGAGGGAAAGAAGGAAGGACCAGTCCTTCCATGCCAGACTCCAGGCCCATGGAGGAGACGTGTGCTCATTACCCAGTGCCCTCCAGATCAGGCAGAAGGCCAGGGTGAAGCAGACAAAGGCCCAGTTCCACTCATGGTTCTTCCCCACAGTGGACACGCCCATGAAGATGAAGATCAGGGTCTCGCTGACGCTGCTCAGCATTTTCATGAAATACTTGATGGTCGTGTAGGATTTCTGAGACACGTTCTCTTCCACATACTTATTCATGGTCATCGCACAAGCCGTGATTCTGCAAGAAGAAATTAGCTTCTGTTTAAACAGGATAATGGTCCCAGTCACAATTTGAGTCAGCAGGTAGCTGACGAGGCTGGCTCTACCCTTCTGCCCACCACTACATCACCAATTGATTTTTCTAAGTGTCTGTAATTTGCATCCTTGTAAACCCTACTGTTTCTGGAAGTCTTCATCAATATCCAAAGCTCCAACTTGGCACTGCCCAGCTTTCTAGTCTCTGGATGTGGACATCAGTACATCAGCTAGTTTGCCAGCATCACAAATAAAACAAGCTCCTAATAAATTCAAAACCCGTTATCTTCCTCTAAAGCCAGTTCCATCTTCTTTTCTCCTCTAGTGCCTCAAATGCCGCACTATTGCCTAAAATCCTAAATTTGAAACTGTGGTCACACTGGACTTCTCTTTGCACATCCTCAGTGCCCCTCACCACTTGTCTGCTCACCAGTCATCTGTCCCTCATCCTGAATCTCCTGGACCTACTTACTCATTGTGACTCTGATGCCTTATTCGGGTTAGCCCAAAAGTTTGTTCAAGTTTTTCCATTAACATCTCATGGAAATAATCTGAAAGAACTTTTGGACCAACCCAACGCTTATCTACTATATTCACTTCTGGGAAATTCAAAAGGTATTCATAGGCTCTGAAAATTCCAAAAGGAAGGAAACTTTGCTTGTTTTCCCCACATTTCCAAAACTCTGGGCCCACAGAGCTCTTTATGCTCCTTTCTCTTGACCTCTATGGTTTTAACTTTCTATTTTGTATTGGAATATAGTTGATTAACATTGTGGTGTGAGTTTCAGGTATACAGCAAAGTGATTCAGTTAGACATATAGGTGTATTTATTCTTTTTCAAATTCTTTTCCCATTTAGGTTGTTACATAATATCGTGCAGAGTTCCCTGTGTTACACAGTAGGTTCTTGTTAGCTGTATAGAATTTTTTAAAGTTTTTTATTGGAGTAAATAAAACATAAAGATGGCCAAGAGGCACATGGAAAGATGCTCAACATTACTAATTACTAGAGAATTGCAAGTCTAAACTACAATCAAGTTATCATCTCACACCAATCAGAATGGATATCATCAAAAAATTTACAAACAATAAGTGCTGGAGAGGGTGTGGGCAAAAACGAACACCCCCACCCTGTCATTGGGAACGTAAACCAGTGTGGCCACTATGGACAACAGTAAGGAGGTAGCTCAAAAAACTAACAGTAGAGTGGCCGTATGATCCAGCAATCCCACCCCCAGGCATATGTCGAGAGAAAACCACAAATCAAAAAGATACACCTGAGTGTTCACTGCAGCGCTATTTACAATAGCCAAGATGTGGAAGCAATCTGAGTATCCAATCACTTTTATTTTTAATAATAAACCATTAGCTACAGAATTGAAGAACCCACCAGTGCCTCAGCAGTAAAACCACACCTACCAGCTGGTGGGAGGGGGGGGGTTCAGGGTTGGGAACTGATGTACACCTGTGGCAGATTCATGTCAATGTACGGCAAAACCAATACAGTACTGTAAAGTAAAAAATATATATGTATGCTGCTGCTGCTGCTGCTAAGTCGCTTCAGTCGTGTCTGACTGTGCAACCCCATATATATATAATTTAAAAAAAAACCACACACCTGCCATCTCTAGATCAGAAAGATTCTCTGGAGAAGGGATCGGCAACCCACTCCAGTATTCTGCCTAGGAAATCCCATAGACAGAGGAGAATGGCAGAGTGCAGTCCACAGGGTTGCAAAGAGTAGGACACGCCTTAGCGACTAAATAACAACGGAGTATTGAAGCCCCTGCTCGTGTCACACTAACCCTATTTCCCTCAGTCTCACTTGATTTGGATTTTTTCTTTATCATTCAAGGAGTGAGTTTTGAAAGGTTAAAGAAAGTTGTTTTGTGAGTAGTTATTTATTTCCCTTTGAGGTCATGCTCACGGTCATTCACTGGGAAAAATATAAACCACAAGATGAAAAGTTATCTTTAGTTCATTCAAGGAGCAATTTAACAAAGATTTCTATTCAGAAATTATTGAAAACTACAACTTTGCTGTAGGAATTTTTAAAATACATGAATTTTACATGAATGTTCACAGGATCATTTTCCATTGCTTTGTGTCCTTAACATGACACCGAGTGAGGCTTCTGTCTGCCAGACACCTCCCTGTAACTCAACACTGCCTCCGACCAGCACAGGTGCAATCCTCCAGGGTGAGAAACAGCCTCAGCAGTACCAGGGATCCAGAGCCCACGGTGCCCTTGGCAGGGAAATGTGGGCATCTTTACGATGTGGCTGCACTGTTCAGGGTGGGGACGAGTGTTCCAAGAGTCACCTTCTAGTCTGTCACGTACAGGTCAATGCACATGACCTCTCAAAGGCCTGGAGGCATTTCACTGCAAAGAGGGATCTTTGTTTTCCACAGGGTGCTCTAAGCCAGTCAAACCACCCCCCCTTCAATAACATCCTATGTACACAAAACTACAAATGAGCTTTGCTGCTGTTGTTCAGTTGCTCAGTCGTATCTGACTCTTGGCAGCCCCATGGATTGCAGCACTGGTTTCCCTCAATTAGGAAGGCACACACATGACATACCTAGACAGCGTAATAAAAAGCAGAGACACCATCTTGCTGACAAAGATCCCTACAGTCAAAGCTATGGTTTTGCCAGGACTCATGTACAGATGTGAGAGTTGGACCATAATGAAGGCTGAGCACAGAAGAATTGATGCTTTTGAACTGTAGTGCTGGAGTAAACTCTTGAGAGTCCCTTGGACAGCAAGGAGATCAAACCAGTCAACTGTAAAGGAAATCAACCCTGAGTACTCACTGGAAGGACTGATGCAGAAGCTGAAGCGCCAATTCTTTAGCCACCTGATGCAAAAAGCCAAATCATTGTTAAAGACCCTGATGCTGGGCAACACTGAAGGCAGGAGGAGAAGGGGGCAACAGAGGATGAGATGTTTTGATAGCATCACTTATTCAATGGACATGAGTTTGAACCAGCTCTGGGAGATGGTGAAGAACAGGGAAGCCTAGTGTGCTGCAGTCCATGGGGTCAAAGAGTCAGACATGACTTAGCGACTGAACAATGACACGTGACACTCTTATATTGAATGTGTGATGCTTAAGAACCTATTCTATAGGCTGAAGGGGAAAATATGAGATTACATCTTCAACAATATAATTAAAGTTTCTCTCCCCAGCCCAGATGGAAGCTTCACAGGGGAAACAGTGTCATCAGCCCTCATCACAGTGCCTGGCACGTCACTAATGTATTCTCAGCCAATGACAACACAGATCCAAGGATGCCTTATTCATGGGAATGGTGGCGTATCACTGACAGATCTGTATTTCAGAAAGAAATCATAAGTACACACGCAGGACAGATCTGGATGGGCACAACCTAGCGACTAGAGTCACCTTCTTTCCCACAATGGTTGTTGGTTTTCAAAACCCACTGCAGCACTTGGTCCATATAATCTCCCCAAAGAGGTCCACCTTTGAACAAGTCTTAGGATCTATTCCATGGGACTATGTGGAGGGAAGGTACATACAGAATTCACCAGTGCCCTCCGCTTCATTAAACCCATATTAGGGTTTAACATATTATCACCAATTTAGAGATAGAGAAGCTAAAGCACGATAATTAGTGGGTTTCAGATTCACCAGCAGTTGAGACTTTTTTTCTTTATCACTGTCCCACTCTCAATGCAGTATAGAAAAATTTCAGGCCAGTTAATACTGTCTCAACAGTCTCGAGGGGGAAAACAGACTCTCTATTCTGATAATCTGTCATTGGACTATTTTCTGAGCAGAAAACTCGAACCAAACTTTTTTCCTTATTGTACTTCATGCCTCCACCCTGGTTGGTCAATGAAACAACGTTCGCTTCCTTTCCACCAGCATGCAGGCTCTCCAAGCCGGGGTTGGCCTTCTTCCTCCACCGTGGCTCCCTGCACGCAGTGGTACCACATGTATGTTCGCCTGCTGCTGGCTGAAAGTGAAAGTGTTAGCCACTCAGGTGTGTCCAACTCTTTACGACCCCATGAACTGTAGCCTGGTAGGCTCCTCTGTCCATGGGATTTCCCAGGCAAGAATATTGGACTGGATTGCCATTTCCTTCTCCAGGGGATCTCCCCAACCCAGGGATCAACCCACACCTTCTACCTTGCAGTGGATTGTTTCATCTGAGCCACCAGGAAGCTGCTGCTGAGTCTAGCTTAACGGAGACCCAGAATCCTTCACTAGGCAGTTGGCAACTGCCTAGAACCAAAGAGAAAGGCATCCATTCAGATGGTGGGTAGAGAAGGCAGACTTCTGGTTGTGAAGAAAAAATACGAACACAACTTGTCTGTGTTTACCTACATATTGTGTAGCCAAGACTCAGTTCATTCACTTTACGAATGCCAGCGCTTTAATGTTTTTCAAGAGTGATCAATTCTCTAATTTCAATTGCAACATTGGGAGACCTGTTTAGAATTAGAATTGAACTGATAGAAAGGGTGTTGCAAAAGTCTTTGGTGTCCATGCCATGCCTGTGTGTGATCTTAAAATGTATGGATTCAGCTGCAGGAAAAGACAGCCCAAACAACAGCTGCATATTCTCCATAAAGTCTTCATCAAACAGAAAAGCCTGCTCCACTAATCAGAGCTAAGCATTAGCAAAGACGAAGGACAATTAACAAGCTTTCTCTGCACTGATTAAAGCCAGGTCTGCGGTGACTCAGGGTACACTGCATGTTCTCAGAATAAAGTACTCACTCATGTGAGGTAAATTAATTATTCCAGGGCACAGATTACTATATAAGGGATTGCCTCTTCCAGTAAACCTGAAAACACAGAGAGAGTGAGTTTGACACATGAGAAAATGAAAAAAAAAACAAAAAACCTTTTGCAAAGAAATATCCAACCACAAAAACTGAACAACCTTTCTTAAAATTTCAAAGTGAAATAAATTCCAACAAATATAGATGCTTGGTTATTCATGAAGTCTTGTTTATTTCATGGATTTTCCACATCTTTTGTATTTTTCTCCTTTGGATGTGTTCAATTCAACTATTATTTATAGTTCATTTTCTGGCTCCTAAAGTTCAGTCCTGGGTCGAGAAGATCTCCTGGAGGAGGAAATGGCAATCTGCTCCAGTACTCTTGCCTGGAGAATCCCACGGACAGAGGAGCCTGGTGGGCCACAGTCCATAGGCTCGCAGAGTCAGAGATGATTGCAGTGACTTAACACACACAAAGCAATCATGGTTTTGAGCAAAAACACATAAGAGGCCACAGCTCATTGTCAAAAGTATGATATGAAATACAAGGCATCAAGGGACCCGTGGTGTCCACTGACTCTAGTTGAGGACTGCTGATGAAAGCATGAGTGACAGAAGACTGGACTAAGATCACAATGGTGGAATTAAAGTTTTCCAGCTGGAGAATGCCTGGTGGACATTGGGAGAGGGTTGCAGACAGGTATGAGAATTAGCTACACCAGTGAACAGGCAGTGTTCCCAGGATTTAACCTGGGAACACTGAGACCGTCATCGGAGGCTGCCACCTTCTGAAAGTCTTTCTGCTCGTCACACTAGCCGAGAAATATTTCTAAAAATGTAGTTTGTAGACCACATGATCTGAGTAGTCCTTGGAAAAATGCAAATGCCAAGACCCCCATCTGAGACCTATGGACTCAGAATCTCTGGTGGGGCCCTGAGATTCTGTATCCACAGCAACTTTCTCAGGTGATTTCAAAATACATCAAAGTTTGAGGAAACCAAGGGAGCCCAGGAAGAAGGTTCAGATGAGGAAGAATGAAAGAGAAAATGAGCTGACACTTGAATCCTGTTATTTAAAGATCTATTGGAGAGTGAAAACAAGGGCTAACATGAGACATGAGGACTACTGTGGATTTAATTATGCTTTGCCACCTGTTTTCCCTTCCCTTCTCACAATATTCATTATTTGCATCCGGGTGTACATTCCCAGCTTCTCTTGCCTAGACTAGTATGCAGGCACCTTCGCTCTGCTGCTGGACACACATTCCCACGCTCCTGCCTGGACAGGCTCCTCATTCCTAGGCATCGAGCAAGCCTGAGGCCCTGCCTTCTAGTTTCCACCACAGTTCTTGTTGTTGTTCAGTTGTCAGGCTCCCCTGTCCTTCACTATCTCCTAGAGTTTGCTCAGATTCATGTCCGTTGAGTCAGTGATGCTATCTAACCATCTTACTCTCTGCAGCCCCCTTCTCCTCCTGCCCTGAGTCTTTCCCAGCATCAGGGTCTTTTCCAGTAAGTTGGCTCTTCACATCAAGTGGCCAATGTATTGGAGCTTCAGCTTCAGCATCAGTCCTTCCAATAAATATTCAGGTTTGATTTCCTTTAGGATTGATTGGTTTGATCTCCCTGCAGTCCAAGAGACTCTCAAGAGTTATCTCCAGCACCACAATTTGAAAACATCAATTCTTCAGTGCTCAGCCTTCTTTATGGCCCATCTCTCATATCCATACATGACTACTGGAAAAACCACAGCTTTGATTTTATGCAGAGGACTATTCAAACATTATCAGTGTCCTGAAGGATGGTGTAAAAGAGTTTAGAAGCTCTCCAATCATGGATTCACTAGAGAGCAAAAACAGAATAAGTCACCTCCTTGCTTACAGTTTCCAAAGGCTCCTGAGTGTCTACAGAACACAGGCCAAGACTAGGCATCTGCTGTGGGTAGAGAAAGAACAGAGTAGGGGTTTGGGATTAGCAGATGCAAGCTTTTACATATAGGATGGATAAACAGCCAGGTCCTGTTGTATATGATAAAGCTGGACTACTACATAGCTTAGGTATGGAAGCAACCTAAGTGTCCATCAACAGATGAATGGATAAATAAGCTGTTGTCCATATACATAATGGAATACTGCTCAGCCACAAAAAAGAACGAACTAATGCCATCTGCAGAAACACGGATGGATCTAGAGATGACCATATGAAGGTTTGGGATTACCAGATGCAAACTATCCTATGTAGGGTGGATAAATAACAAGGTCCGACTGTATAGCACAGGGAACTATATTAATATCCTGAAATAAACCATAATGGAAAAGAATTTGCAAAAAAAAAATATATATATACATATTTATAACTAAAATATGTATATATGTATAACCGAGTCACTTCACTGTACAGCAGAAACTAACACAGCATTCCAAATCAACTACACTTGAAGAAAAAAGAAAAGTAGGCATGTACCTCTCTTATCACCCTAGACTCAGTTCTTAGGTGTAGGTGGTCGCTTCACCTGGGGGCCTTCTGTCTCTCCCCAGAATGCCCTTCCCTTCATCACTGAAGCTTCAACTCGGCATCACCAGCCCCACCCCCACTGTATTATTTATGTTTTATTATCAAGGATTGAGCTTCCCTTAATGACATATAATTGACACAGATGGAGATGGCCATCTCTCCCAGTGAGTTTACTCTCACTGCTTTCTTCTGCTGACAGACTATTTCTCATACCATCAGCTGGTCATGAGATACAGGCTGATCCAATCACAGTTCTCCAAATCCCTGGGCCAATCACAGTCCTTCCTTCAAAATGTCTTCTGCCTGGGGCTGACAGGGTAGATCTCTGTTAATAGGGACAAGGTTCTAGAGACAGAAAGCCCAATATGTCTGTGACCTCTGTTTGATGAGAAGGAGATGACATGGAGACAGACAAAACTGAAAGAGAAAGACTGTCCAGGTGGCCAGGGGACCTGGAGTCCCTGTTACCATCACACTAAGGCCAGACCTACAAGAATTTATTTATATGAGCCAATACATTCCCCCTTTATGGTGGAATCTGGTTTGATTTGGAGTTTTCCTGGTGGCTCAAAAGGTAAAATATCTGTCTGCATGTGCAAGAGCCCCAGGTTGGATCCCCGGGTCAGGGAAGATCCCTGGAGCAGGGAATGACAATCCACTCCAGTATTCTTGCCTAGAGAATTCCATGGACAGAGGAGCCTGGCGGGCTACAGTCCATAGGGTCGCAAAGAGTCAGACACGACTGAGCAACTAACACTTTCACTTGACTAACCCAGTTCAGTTCAGTTCAGAGCCTCCCTCTATTGTTTCATCTGGGCCCCTGCTTATAGAGCTTCTTTGGTGGCTCAGCAGTAAAGAATCTGCCTGCCAATGCAGGAGACACAGGTTCGATCCCTGGGTCAGGAAGATCCCTGGAGGAGAAAAGGGCAACTGACTCCAGTATTCTTGCCTGGGAAATCCCATGAATAGAGGAGCCTGGTAGGCTGAGGTTGGTGGGCTTTCAAAGAGTCAGACATGACTTAGCAAGTAAACAACAACTGGTTTTGGAAGAGTTTCAGCTGGGCCCCTGCTTATAGAGCTTCTTTGGTGGCTCAGCAGTAAAGAATCTGCCTGCCAATGCAGGAGACACAGGTTCGATCCCTGGGTCAGGAAGATCCCTGGAGGAGAAAAGGGCAACTGACTCCAGTATTCTTGCCTGGGAAATCCCATGAATAGAGGAGCCTGGTAGGCTGAGGTTGGTGGGCTTTCAAAGAGTCAGACATGACTTAGCAAGTAAACAACAACTGGTTTTGGAAGTTGGATCCACATCTATAGCTGAATTCCCTGGTCTAATGCTCTCATGAAAGGAATGAAATGTGACTTTAATCATGTGTTCAAAGCTGTCATACACAAAAGCGTGAAGTGAATGGTCCCTGTACACTGCGTTTCACTATGAGTTTTCTGAATTTATTTCTCAGCAATTATATCATATTTACATTTCTGATTATAACCTTGTTTTGTACTTTGGCCTACATAGACTTAAAGCAAGTCTCAGACTCGAGAGTTTGAAAGAGGAAAATGCAACTTTAAATTGTAAGCTCTAGGGCTTCCCTGGTGGCTCAGTGGTAAAGAATTCACCTGCCAGTGCAGATGTGGGTTTGATCTCTGATCAGGGAAGATCCCAAATGCCTCAGGGCGACCAAGCCCTTGCACCATAACTACTGAGCACGTGCTCTAGAGCCCGGGACCGCAACTCCTGAAGCCTGCGTGCCCTAGGGCCTATGTTCTGCAACAAGAGAAGCCACCACAACAAGAAGCTTATGCACCACTAGAGAGGCATCCTGGATCGCAACTAGAGAAAGCCCATGCAAGGAGACTCAGCACAGCAGGAAAAAAAAAAAATTGTTAAGCTCTAGACCAAGAGTAAGCCAGTGATGACATGATCAACGAATCGAGTTATTTTCTACAATTTCCATGAAGCATAGACCTGAAGCAATATAATCATTCTCAGATAAAGACAAGACAAGAAACAGTTGGAAAAGCAAAGGGATGGCACAATCAGTATTAGCCAGTTATTTGAAAATTGTTTAGCCATTCAGTCATGTCCAACTGTTTGTGACACTGTGGACTGCAGCACGCCAGGCTCCTCTGTCCTCCACACTCTTTGACTATGCCAAACT
>SJYC01003336.1:0-30948 GCA_006408675.1 Madoqua kirkii | reverse complement strand
TGGCCAAAACCATCACAGTATTGTAAAGTAATTATCTTCCATTTAAAATAAATAAATACATTTTAAAAAGAATATGTAATAAAATCTCTAAATGCAAATTAAAAAAAAAACTAAGTGGATGGAATGGAACAAAGCTAACAGAGATGGCATACAAGCTACATAAGTAATCTTCAATTTCCTAGTGGTCATGGTTAAAAACATAAAAATAAACCAGTGAAGGCAACTTTCATAATGTATTTATTTAATCCAACAGATATAACACATTTTCATTTCAACATGCAAACAAGCAATATAAAAAGCATTAACGAGATACTCTACAGTCTCTTTCAACTAAATCTTAAAAATCTGGTGTATATTTTACACTTAGAGCCCACCTCAAGTTAGAATGGCCACATTTTAAGTGCTCAAAAGCCACATTTGGCCGATGACCACAGTGCTGGACAACACCCAGGGGAAAAAACAATGACAGCCCACCACTTTTCTTCCTCCTTCAAAAAGAGCCAAGCAAACACTGGAGCTCACCAGCTGGAATGAGTTCATTAAAAGTTTAAACCATCAAAACAAGTGAAAATAATTTCCCAAATCACTTACACTTTGCTGTTTCTGTTGTTGCTCAGTCGCTCAGTCGTGTCCAACTCTTTGCAACCCCATATATCACCCCAGGCTCCTATGTCCCCCTGTCTCCAAGTGTTTGATCAAGTTCATGGCCACTGAATCGGCAATACTATCTAACTATCTAACTTCTCCTTTTGCCATTTAAAAAAAATAAAAACAGTATTTTGGGTGAACTTACATACTTTAGGCAAATAGTA
Organism: Madoqua kirkii; assembly: GCA_006408675.1. NCBI lineage: Eukaryota > Metazoa > Chordata > Mammalia > Artiodactyla > Bovidae > Madoqua > Madoqua kirkii. The sequence continues at coordinate 30,136 of SJYC01003336.1, read as the reverse complement.
TATTATTTCACTCACATCTCGAATCTTTAAAAAAAAAAAAAAGCAAAGTCACACAAATAGAGTGTCAATTGGTAGTTGCCAGGGGTTTGGAGGGGGTATAAGGGGAGAAGGTGAAAATTGATCAGAGTCTACAAATTTCCAATTACAGGATAAGAATTTCTGGGATCTAAGGGGCCATATGGTGACTGGATAATCCTGCAGAGGATGGTACATTTGGGCAGTTAATAACACTGCACTGTGCACTTGAAAGTTTTCACTACACACATACAAGGATGCGTAACTGTGTGAGGTGATGAATATGTCAGTTAACTTCACGGTGGTGATCATTATGCAACACACACCTATTACCTAATCATCACATTTTATACCTTAAATTTATACAGTGACGTGTGCCCATCACATCTCAGTAAAGTTAGGGAAAAAACAGGTTATAATTTCAAATTCCTCCTGCATTTTCTAGTTTTGCCATGTAGGTGAGGGAAAATTATACAAAATAAAACAGAAGGTAGGTGAGTCACTATTAAAAACATAATAATGCAGTTTTGTTTCTTTTTTACTTTTTTTCTTGAACAGGGCCAGAAAATTAGGGGAGATGTGATTTGTTTTATTTAACTAATTTCCTGCCTCATTCTGTCTTCCTCCCCTCCCCCACTCCTCCACTCCATTCAGTGATAGAGGTGGTAATAGAAGATTTTTTTTAATGTTTAATTTATATTTTTAATTGAAGTTGATTTATAATATTTCAGGTGTATAGCAAACTGACTCAGTTATATACTTATATATGTATTCCTTTTTTAATCTGAGTATAGTCATCTACTCTATGACAAAGGGACAAGAATATAGAGTGGAACAGACAGCCTCTTCAATAAGTGGTGCTGGGAAAACTGAACAGTTACATGTAAAAGAATGAAATTAGAACAGTCCCTTATACCATACACAAAAATAAACTCAAAATGGATTAAAGATCTAAATGTAAGACTGGATACTATAAAATTCTTAGAGGAAAAACAGGAAGAACACTCTCTGACATAGATCACAGCAAGATCTTTTTCTAACCCACCTCCTAGAGTAATGAAAATACAAACAAAAAATAAACAAATTGGACCTAATCAAACTTAAAAGTTTTCACATAGCAAAGAAAACCATAAACGAGACAAAAACCCCTCAGAATGGGAGGAAATGTTTGCAAATGAAGCAACTGACAAAGGGTCAGTCTCCACAATATACAAACAGCTCATGAAGTTCAATATCAAAAAAATACCTAAGATTTTAACGAGGTCTGTTTGGATCAGGCTAAGATATAACTGAAGGTACCAAAAACATCACCGAAAATAAAGCTTGTATTTGCCAAGACAACATAAGGTACAGAGACAGTGAACAGAGCGGGAGACCCAGAGCCATGGATGGAAGCCAGTATTATGGCCCCTCTCTCCTTCCCTCAACTGTTCTTTGTGATTCAGTGGGCTGTTTTTTATGATTCAGTGGGCTGCTCTTTGTGATTCAGTGGGCTGTCCTTTGTGATTCAGTGGGCTGTTCTTTGAGATTCAATGGGTTCTTCGATTCAATGTGTTGATGTAAACAGGATGCTCTGTCTCTGAGGATGCCTGCATGGTGTGGCAGGGATTCACTCAACAGAACAAACAAGGCTTCCTCTGAGCCTCTTAATACTTCATCTTCCTCCCCACCTTCCCCATCAGAGGAATCTCGTCACAAATGCCCTGTGCCGATCTTGGAAAAAGAGAACTCTCATTTGAAGCAACTGCAGCCTTTAGACCTCGAGGCTCTTCTGAAAGCATGCTCATGAATACTCCAACCATCAAAGTCTAAAGAATTTCCCCTTCAAGCTAAAACTGGGTTCTTACTCATTCTTACGACACAGCCCATGTCACGCGCACCAGGGCCTTCCCTGGTAATGCTCTTTGGGGCAGTGGCCGTAGGGGTGAGGTATTTGGGGAAACTTCAAGAGAAGTCTGTATACCAGAGGCCAGGGCTGGTACCTGCCTTAGAAACGGTTAGTAGCGTTGCTGGTTTCATTTTGGATCTCTATAATTGCTAATATTCTGTACAGCAAGTGTTTTGCTGATCATCTTGACTTAATGATGTTAGAAATGAGATTCTACCTTGCATATTTTTCTCTTTATTATTTTTCTGGCTGCTCTGGGTCTTCGTTGCTGTGTGGGCTTTTCTCTAGCTGTGACGAGCACGAGCTACTCTCTGGTTGCCGTGCGCAGGCTTCTCCTTGTGACGGCTTCTTTCATTGTGGAGCATGAGCTCCAGGCACACACGGTCTTCAGTAGTTGCAGCTCCCGGGCTCTAGAGCACAGGCTCAATAGCTGTGGTGCACAGGCTTAGCTGCACCATGGCATGTGGGATCTTCCCAGACCAGGGATGGAACCCGTGTCTCCTGCATTGGCAGGCAGATTCTTTACCCTGAGCCATCAGAGAAGCCCCAAATAATTGCATCCTGAAGAGACAGTCTTCTAACTGCTTACAACTAGTGGGCAAAGCATCACCAGGAGGAACCAGGAGAGAAGCTGCAACATGGCAAGCAAAAGCATGGTTTCTTATTGTTCTCCAAGTTTTTAGTAGATGACAATCACCAACTCGTACAAAAGAAAACAGGAAGGAAAGGGAACATGGCCTTCACACCTCAACGGTGACTGCCACAGTCCAGGGACATCAGCCCAACACTTGACTTCATCCCTGAGCCTATCACTCTGGAAATTCTTGTTAGAGTCTCATTTTAAAATGTCACGGAAAGGATTTCCCTGGTGGTCTAGTGGTTAAGAATCTGCCTTCCAATGCAGGAGATGATCCTTGGTTGGGCAACTAAGCTCCCACCACAATGAAAACCCAGCACAGCCAAAAACAAACAAACAAATGTCATGGAAAAGTGCTCATTTTTTATTTTTATTTTACTGGACATATCCCAGGTGGGCCTGATACCTGGAGATGCAGGGTCCAGGCCTCACCCTACAGCCAAGGATTTTGCCCACCAGGGCCTCAAGTTGCTCATTCGTCAGATTTGTTGTTGTTCACTTGCAAGTCATGTCTGACTCTTTGCAACCTCATGGACTGCAGCCCACTAGGCTTCCCTGCCCTTCACCATCTCCTGGAGTTTGTTCAAAACCATGTCCATTGAGTCAGTGATGCCACCCAACTATCTCATCCTCTGTTGTCCCCTTCTCCTCCTGCCCTCAGTCTTTTCCAGCATCAGGGTCTTTTTCAGTGAGTCAACTCTTCTCATCAGGTGGCCATTCAGCTTCAGCATCAATCCTTCCAATGAATATTCAGGATATTCAATGAATATTCATAAGATGGAACTGGTTATTAACATTTCCTACTTTCTTTTCAATAATGCTGCTAAAATCACTGAAAAAACAGATCAAAAATATTTTGTGTGTGCTTGTGCTTAGTCACTCAGTCATGTCTGACTCTGCAGCCCCATGAACTGTAACCTCCTCTGTCCATGGGGACTCTCCAGGCAAGAATACTGGAGGAGGTTGCCATACTGGATCTTCTCAAGCCAGGGATAGAACCCAGGTCTCCCACACTGCAGACAGATTCTTTACCTTCTAAGCCACCAGGGAAGCCCAAAAGTATTTTAAATATCCTCTAAAGAAGAAAGACTAAGGAATTATTAATCCATGAAAACAAAACAAGAATATTGGGTGTCCTCCATCATATTGAAATGAGGACTTGAACATTTTCTGAAATTCTCAGAGCATAGCAAGAAGTCAGTAATTGACCGGAGGGCTGCTGGCTGCCATGGGAACCAAGCATTCCCCCCTCAGGACGTGGGTTTTCAGCATGCCACTGACTGGATCCCAAAGCAACGCAAGGGTGCAAGGTGAGGACCAGAAAGGGGTGATGTTCACAAAAGGGAAGAAAGTCCCAGCTCAGTTCACATCCCTGTGGATCTGATTTGAGGAATTACATTAGGCATCTGTTAGTGTCCTTGGGTAAGAGGGACAATGGGAATCATCTCTGAGCAGTTTTCTGAACATAAAGTTCAAAACACATGAACAAAGGCACGAATTTCTAAAATCAATGCTATAAGTCCCTTCTCCATTCCCAGTGATAAAGCTATGGTATCCGAGGGTCCCATGCTATGGCAATGTGAAGGTTCATGTTTAAGAGACTAGGAAATTTTCATTAACCTTAGCTCCAGAGCAGTGGAAATGCACTCTGAAACACACATGCACAGACATACACAAATATGCACCTTCCCTATTTCAATGACTTATCCCAGTATAGAATGAACAGGAAGGTATCAGAAAATTAGAAAACAAGAAACTAGCTAACTCTTAGTTTCTGAATTTAAAACCCTCCTGAACACTTGGGAAGTGTGACGTGGCCCTAATTTGTCCCTAAGATCCTCTTTCCCAGAGCAAGTACAGCACTGATCCCACCCTCACAGAAGGTCAGGTACCTGGGGCATCACCAGCCTTCTGAGTTCTGTGGACTCCGACTCCCAGACACGGCTAAGCAAAGAGGTACCAGGACTCTACCCCTATTAGCACTTCACCTGTCCCTCCTCACACTCAGGATCTTCCCATACCAGTTGCTGCTTTGAACATCAGGAAAGTTGACAAGCATATCCAGATAGCTCCGTGGATGTTCTAGAACTTTTACATATCTTTTTACTTAACTTTTACATATGCCCAAGGTCAAAATGAGGGCTCCCCTGGGAGCTCAGTGGTAAGCAATCCACCCGCCATTGCAGGGGATGCAGGTTCGATCCCTGGGCTGGGAATATGCCCTGGAGAAGGAAATGGCAACCCACTCCAGTATTATTGCCTGGAGAATCCCATGGACAGGGGAGCCTGATGGGTTATGGTCCATGAAGTTGAAACAGAGTCAGACACGACTGAGTGACGAAACAACAACAAGGGCCAGGTTCTATTCATACATATAGGCTATATATATTAAAGGTTCTTACACCAACCATTGCAAGGACACTGCTAGGAAACTAGATGCAAAGTCCCAGCCCTGTCATCTTTGCAGAGACCTTGTCACCAGCTGATCAGACACTTTCAATGACACAAGTCAAAGAACACTGAGGACACTGAAGGTCATACAAATGATATGAATAGCCACCCGGAAGACGCTGCCCCTTTCAGTACTGGGTCAGACTGGATTAGTTTGGTGCTTAATTTAGGTTCCCTGGGATACAGAACATCACACAACTTCCTAATGCCTGGCTTTCATTATAGTGGGTTCCACTCTCCTTGCGGAGAGAGATGAACCTCACTGCTTCTGCTACAAAAGTGGTGATATGGCCAGAAAATAAACAGTCCATATTCAAAGCATCACCGAAATCAGACTGCAAAAGAAAACTCCAATTAGAACTAGACCCACGTTTACAACACAAACCCTAAACATGGATAGCAGACTCCAGTAGCGAGGCTGGTGTGTATTAAGCTGTAAATAAATATTCGTCAAAATTAAAACCTTAAAAGGCATTCTATTACAAAGCATTTCTCACTGTCTCTCTACAAGTTATGGCCATAGTATAATAGGCTTATTTTTGGAAGCTGCAAAACACCCACACCCAACAAGTAAACTCTGTCAAAGTGACCCTCCTAATAATCTAACATTGGATCCAAATGTAACCCTTCTTCAGCTACTTGTAGAGCTTTTTGAGAACATCCTTCTGAGTCAGTTAGTGGGTGATACACTAACTCTCCACTCTTGCTTTATAACCATAATTCTTTCAACTCAAAGGCCATGATGGTGTGCCTTAGTCATTGAGTTTTGCTTTGAATGATGTAAAGCTATAACTCAAATCGAATATATCACACAGAGTGAAGGTTTTCTACTACTAATGTTGTTCAAATGAATATACAGAAGCACTTGCAGAACTCTAGACTCAGCTTGGAAAACAACCTTGTTGGAGTAAGCTGACCTGGGCAACACTACATGGTCATCAAACTCAGAAAATTCTTGGTGCCTCACCATCCGGCCCAACACTTTCTCCTCTTATTTCATGAGATCCAAGAGGTCACTTCTGTTCCATGTCAGCACTGGATCACTTTAGTACAAATCTCATTGACCCATACTTCCATTTCTTTGAAGCAAAAAGTAAGCAAAATCTATTTATAATTTTTTCTTAGAAGAATTCAAGACCATCTACTCTTTACATAACATATAAAACATAGAGCACATAGATTCCACGAAACGCCATCATGCGCATGAGTCAAATACTTACGCCATGATGCCTGAGAGATGGAACATCTCGGCCGTGATGTAGGACAAATAGCTGTACAGGAAGACGAAGAGCGGCTCGATCACGCGGATGTTGTGTGTGAAGCGAGTGGTAAACGCCGCTATAAAGCCCAGGAAGATGCCGATCAGCACCCCACCAATCCCCACGACAAAGAAGTTCGCTATGCCAGCAAACACGTCAACGGTCTCAATGGTCTTCATCTGGCAGAAAGACTTGAACAGGTTGTACAGGACCTGTGGGAGACGCAGAGAGAGGTCAGGACCTGCCAACTTCCCCATCATCCAGGCAGCCCCAGAAACACACCTGCCTCCTAATAAGAGCATGTCTTCTGTGCTCCAAAGTGGATGATGAGTGGGAGCCACTGGGCATCTCTTTATCGCACATTTTAACAGTACATTTAATTGTTGTTGTGTTTAGTTGCTAAGTCATGTCCCACTCTGCGACCCCACAGACTGTAGCCCACCAGGCTCCTCTGCCCATGGAATTCTCCGGGCAAGCATATGGGAGTGGGTTGCCATTTCTTTCCCTAGGGAATATTCCTGTCTCAGGGATCAAACCCACATTTCCTGCATTGGCGGTGGATTCTTTGCCACCTAGCCATTCAATAGCTTTAAATAAAAACTGTTGATGAAAGTGTGTCATCAGGAAATCTATTTCTAGATGTAAGAGAGAGAAGACTTCAAAAGTATTTACATGACTGACTTCTAAAACATTTTTTAGACCCTGAAAGATTATTTTAAAAGACTTGGTCATCCTTCAACACACCCTGCTTGCATTCCCAGTGCCCGACGAGGACTGTGTCACAGAGAAAGCTTGTTGGGTGCTGGCTGTGAATTTAGTGACCTTTCAAGGCCCCCTTGTGGGGTCGGTCTGCCCATCCATAGTGGTCTCTTCTCATCCTCCCCCTCTGTCACTGAGGTCCTCACTTGGTCCCTGCCTCCCTGCTCCACCCACACACATACCTCTTATGAAACGTAAGACCTGATCAGGTTTTCTTAAAGAGACAGCAGCCACTGTATGTGCGTGTGTATCTGCTGTAACCTCATACATATCTGTCCTTCCGAAGTGATGAGACTACGCTGGTGCTCAGTTTCTGAAAAATCTACAGTCTTTTACATAGTTTAATTAAGTATTCCAAAATAACAGGCATTCACACCTGTTTTCAAACATGTTTCTAAGGATCACTGAGCACACAGCACTGGAAACAATGCCTCATTCCTGAACATTTGTTTTGTTTTGTTTTGTTTTGTTTTTCACAAAACCAGCAAGTAACATACAGATAGGTACATGCTTTGCTTCTTTTCATTGTGATGTCTGCAGCCAGAATCTCCAGGAAAGTCAGCTGATGGGATGTGGGGACAAAGACCTTAAGGATACAGTCCCTGTGACACCTTCCCTGGGTTTCTGAGAAACTCAGAATTAAACCCACTCATCCACAGGCACTCAAAATACCAGAGGCGATACCAAAATCCAGGTATTCAACCTCTGGGTCAGTTCTTCAATTTTAACCATGAGAATAAGGCAGAGACTCTTCTAATCAGGGTGTATCCCAGCAAATAGCCATTTCACTCTTTTCCTCCTCATTTAAGGTCTGTTATAGCCTACACTTTACAGGTTTCAGGGAACTTTTCCTCTTTCCTATGCGATCATAGGGATTTCCCAGGTGGCTCAGTGATAAAGAATCCACCTGTCAATGCAGGAAACACAGATTCTATCCCTGATCTGGGAAGATTCCCTGGAGAAGGAAATGGCAACCCACCCCAGTATTCTTGCCTGGGAAATCCCATGGACAGAGGAGCCTGGCAGGCTACAGCCCATAGTGTTGCAAAGAGTCAGATACAAGTGAGCAACCAAGCATGTACACAAAAGAAGAAATAAGCAACTTACAAACCCAAGGACTTAAATATCCTGAAAGATTGTCCTTTTCCAGGAAGGAACTGGCTTCAAATCTTGCTGCTTCCTACTGTCACCCAGAGCCTGCCACACACATCAGATTTCATCTGCATCAACACACCATGATTGCTTCCTGAGAGTGGATCAGAGATGCGCTATATTTATCCATTGCTTCTAAACAACCAGGCCAGAAGGTGACGGTCACCTGCTGCCCTGGGTGAGGGACAGGTTTCCCAGTCTCCAGCTCTGCACTGACGGCCCCCCTAGCCTGGGCCACTCTGGGGTCTGTTCCCAGGTGCCGTGGCTTCCTCTGCCCTGCTGCCAGCCTGCACAAGCAAGCCGTGTCACTCCTTTGTGTAGTGCTTCCTGGAGCCACCTCAAGACTCACTTCCTTTCAATACTGCTATTCCATTTCTTGGGTTTCCCTGGTGGCTCAGATGGTAAAGAATCCGCCTGCAGTGCTGCAGACCTGAGTTCGATCCCTGGGTCAGGAAGATTGGCTGGAGAAGAAAATTGCAACCCACTCCAGTATTCTTTTCTGGAGAATCCCATGGACAGAGGGGCCTGGTGGGCTACAGCCCATGGGGTTGCAAAGAATCGGACACGACTGAGCATGCTCCATTCCTCACTCTCCAATTTAAAATCACTGGCTGCCTGACTCTGGGAAGAAGGCTGAATATGCCTGATGCATTTCTATTTTTGTCTGCACCATGGCAGAGTGGGGGATCTTAGTTCCCTAACCAGGTGTTGAACTTGTGCCCCTGCATTGGAAAAGTGGACCACCAGGGAAGTCCCCACTTGATGCATTTTTTTTTAAATGCCTTATAACACCTGCAGTCTAGAACAGAGTCTCATTACTGCTCCACAAAGCACATCGTAATTATGCACCCCTGCCCCTGGCTTTTCTTGGCAGAAACCCAAGGACACAACTGAGCATGCTCCATTCCTCACTCTCCAATTTAAAATCACTGGCTGCCTGACTCTGGGAAGAAGGCTGAATATGCCTGATGCATTTCTATTTTTGTCTGCACCATGGCAGAGTGGGGGATCTTAGTTCCCTAACCAGGTGTTGAACTTGTGCCCCTGCATTGGAAAAGTGGACCACCAGGGAAGTCCCCACTTGATGCATTTTTTTTAAATGCATTATAACACCTGCAGTCTAGAACAGAGTCTCATTACTGCTCCACAAAGCACATCGTAATTATGCACCCCTGCCCCTGGCTTTTCTTGGCAGAAACCCAGCCTGCAAACCAGGGGAAACTTTATCCATCTTCCATGGCTCAACCGAAGCTGCTGTTTCCCTCTGGCCTTTCTGGACTCCAACAGCCCTTGCAAATAGTCCTTCCCTCTGCCTTCCTGCAACACAGGTGATCTCCCGAACCATTTAGCATCTGGAGATGAAGCTTCCTGTGTTGCTGCTGTCTCTTGAATGCTGATCTCATTTCCTCTGAGGAATGAGAAATTTCTTGTGCAAAGAACTTGTGACTTCTCCTCTTTCTATCTCATCCCACCCAACTCCATCCAAACACCAATGACGTCTCCAAAGGAAGTCAGGTGCCCATTCCTAAGGATCAACTCACTGGCAACACCCTAAACTTCCCCAAGCAATTCTCCTGGCAGCCCCATTCATCACACTATCAAATGCATATTCTGTGTTTTATATCCCTATCGGTTTTGCAAAGGGTATGGTTGAGTCACAGGCTCCCATGTTCAGAGAGCTGGCAGAAGCTCCTGTTTGATCATTCAACTTCCTCAGGTGCTGGGCCACGTTAGGAGAAAGTATCTTAGGTGGAAATGTTACCTTGACAACGAGAGAGCTTTCCATAACCTCCTGCCTGTTGTACACTGAACCTGATACCTAGTGATCAGCACGAGATAAAATTCTTTAGGTACAACCAGCCATTACCCCATGGTGAGTTCATTCCAGTTAAATACTTTCATTTTACTACAAGGGAATCTATACAGAAAGGTGCTTTTGAAGCAATAATTTATATACAGTATATGTATACATATTACATACGTGGCTACAATTATGTCTCTAGCTGGTCTGTGCAAAGCTGACCTCAACTTGACAACTGTATTTTTAGAAAACTGAAAAGCCAAGAGTGTCTGTTTGCTCAGTTCTGAAATGGGCTAATGTGAAAACTGGGTACTTTCAAATGTTTCTATTCATTGTTATTATTTTAAAAATACTTGTATATATTAACATTTGATATGATCTGTTTTGAGTCAGTCCTTGTGCTCAGTCATGTCCGACTCTTTGTGATCTCATGGACTGTACCCCACCAGACTCCTCTGTCTACCGGATTTCCAAGGCAAGAATACTGGAGTGGGTTGCCATTTCCTGCTCCAGAGGATCTTCCCCACCCAGGGATCGAACCTACATCTCCTGAGTTAGCAGATGGGTCCTCTACTACTAAGCCACCTGGAAAACCCCCAACATCTCTTCCTCAATTCTTTAAGGATACCTGACTGGGACGCAGAATTGTAATTTTGTACATCATTTTCTAATTGTTCCTAACACCTGGTTAATTCAGCCTACTATTCAGCCAGCCCACCTTCTTCTCCTGTGTGTCCACAAATCTGTTCTCTATATCTGTGTGAGATCTGATTCGTTTTTATTTATTTAATTGGAGGAAAACTGCTTTACAGTGCTGTGATGGTTTCAACAATAGAACAATGCAAATCAGCCACAATTATACGTATATCACCTCCTTCTTCAGCCTCCTTTCCCTCCCCCAACCCCACACCTCTAGATCATATGAGCACATATTTATGGAATCTAGAGAACATACTTGTGGACACAGCAGAGGAAGGAGAGGGAGAAAGTAGTATAGATATGCATCACTATCATGTGTAAAATACAAAGCTAGTGGGAAGCTGCTGAATAACACAGGGAGCCCAGCTGGCACTCCGTGAGGTCTGAGTCTTGACACACTCAAAGACTGGACCCCTGAGGTGACTGGATGTGAAATCTCAAAAGAGAAGGGACAGCAGTGTAAAGAAGTGGCAGGTCGTCCTGAAACAGACCTGATGATGCTCCCCTATTCCTAAAAGCAATGCACCAGGATACTGTTATCTCTTGGTGAGGATTTCTATACACTGAATAGATCCAAGAATGTCAACTAAAATTTCCAGTCTCTCTGGTAACAGTGTATACATCGAACATCAGTCAGCAAGGAAAACGTGATGCCCCCAGAAATTAGAATGAGTTACAAAACATCTTCATCATTAGGGCAGTTTCCCACTTAAAATTTAATACTGGTGAGTGAATGACTAACCACTATTAATGAATAATGGAATAAATGGAGTGGATTTTGTTACTTGAATGAGGTGACTTCACTGTCTCAAAATAGCTCTCAGCTATTCTAAAAATGATGAGATGGTTAGATAGCATCACCAACTCAATAGACATGAATTTGAGCAAACTCTGGGAGACAGTGAGACACGGGGAAGCCTGGTATGCTGCAGTCACTGGGTTGAAAAGAGTCAGACATGACTTAGGAACTGAACAACATTCTAAAACTGGGGTTTCCTTATCAGAAAATAATTTTTACATAATAATATCCATACAGAGTTAATGAATATCCTTAAAGGGTATGAATACAGATTAACAGAGAACAATGTTGGTTTCTATCTTAACTTTTATTTTGGATGTCATATTACTGTAAACTTTAACTGAATTATTAAAAAGATAGCCTCAGTTTGCTTCTAAAGCTGATCACAGTAACTTTTCTTTGAAGAGCCGATGCCCTGTGACCTACACACAGGATACTAAATATTGTGTGTGTGTGTGTGTATGCGCACACTCAGTTGTGTCCAGCTCTTTGAGACCCCATGGACTGTAGCCCACCAGGTTCCTCTGTCCATGGCATTTCCCAGGCAAGAACACTGGAGTGGGTTGCCATTCCCTTCTTCAAAGGATCTTGCTGACCCAGGGATCGAATCTGTGTCTCCCACATTGCTGGCAGACTACTGGCCACTCCACCACCTGCGAAGCTCAAACATACTAGAAAAGATATTATTTAAAGGACCCTCTCTCCAACTCAGATGGAGGGACTCTTTCCAGGTACTCTTAAGTTACACATAGACAATAAAACTGAAGGGAACTGATTTTCTTTCCTTGTAATCTATGTGAACTTTTAAACGAATCAAGAATGCCATTTTAATGATAGGAACTAACAGAGGGGGTAAAATAAACTACTTAAGTTACTTAAATACATTTTACTTAGTATTTACCTCAATTTCCCTATCTGCAAAATGGGAAGGTATACCTATTTCATAGGCTACTATAAAAATTCTGGACATAAGATATACATTCGCAAAAGGTTACTGACTATGATCCTATCAGCATCACTGTTACAGAACCCTGGCTAACATAAAACAGCATCACCAACATTCACTGACTGGTCAACATACCCAAGGCCACCTTGAGTGTCCCTGACTGGTGGAGGAGCTCTGTGCAGCTGTGTGGGTGAGGAGAGAGGCTTCTTGCCTGAGCTCGGGAAGCAGGTCAATTCTGCTCACATTAAGCTCATAAGAGCCTCTGACTCTATGTCAATTAGTGAAAATTAAAAACAATTTGCATTTTCTGAATTAATATCCCCCTACGGAAAAATGAGGACCCAAAGTCTGCTGGCTGAGTAGGAATAGGAAGTGAGTTGGGTAATGAAAACTTTGCTTCAAATCAGAAAATGAAAAACACAGCATCCGCAGATGGAGAGCGGCACTCAGTGGGCTTGATCATTTCACTTGTACTACACACGTCACAGGCTTCTCTGGTGGCTCAGATGGTAAAGAATCCTCCTGTGGTGCAGGAGACCCAGGTTCAGCCCTTGGGTCGGGAAGATCCCCTGGAGAAGAGAACGGCTACCCACTCTTGAGTCCTTTGAATTGTGATCAAAGACCACTGTTGTTGAAACCGTCAGTGAGAAACCCCCAGGACACACAGGTCAGAGTCACAGTGAAGCTCCTCTGGCAGCAGCAAAGCTGTGCAAACAGGATGAGCCACACAGCTGGTGTGATCCAGGCAAATGAAGATGAGGTGCCTCTATATAATCATGAATAAATCATTGTTGTTGCTATTGTTGTTTAGTAACTCAGTCGTGTCCAGCTTTTTGAGACCCCATGGACTGTAGCCCACCAGGATCCTCTGTTCATGGGATTCTCCAGGCAAGAGTGCTAGAGTGGGTTGCCATTCCCTTCTCCAGGGGATCTTCCTGACCCAGGGATCAAACCTGTGTCTCCTGCATTGGCAGACAAATTCTTTACCACTGAGCCACCAGGGAAGTCCATGAAAAAATAACAAATAATAAAGGTATTGAGAATGTTAAGACAGTGAGAACAGAGTCTGGAACCAAGCAAGGGGCCCTTCCCAGCACTGGGGCTGGGGACCATTCAGATGCCCACTCTATGCACAGAGCCAGTAGGTGGGGCCCCTGCCTGGTAGAGTGACTGCAGGAGCTTGTTACTCACCACTGTCACAGCATCATTCAGCAGGGACTCTCCAAAGACCAGGATGTAGAGCTGCTCATTGACGTGGATGTTCTCAAAGACGGCCAGTACGGCCACAGGGTCCACAGCTGAGATTAAGCTGCCAAAGAGAAGATTCTGGAGCAAAGTGATGTCACTCAGGCCAAAGGCTTCAATCTGGCAGATCCCGAACAGTGACACCCCAATGCCAATGGAATTCCAGAGCGTGCCGACCACAGCGTACCAGAAGATGGTGCCAATGTTCTCAAAGAACGGGCGGGTGGGCATGAAATAGCCCGCGTCCAGCACGATGGGTGGGAGGAGGTATAAGAAAAATACATCAGTCTTCATGGCCGGGGGGGACTTCTCATCCACTCCAAAGATAATCCCCCCCAGCAGAAGTCCCACCATGATGAGCAGGCAGCTCTCAGGCACTATGGTGGGAAGCTTGTGATACAGATGGAATCCTGTTCAGGAAAACACAGGGACAAAATTCGGGTTATACAGGAATTATGGGGACTTCCCCGGTGGTACAGTGGTAAAGAATCTGCCTGCCAATGCAGGATACTCAGGAGATGCACGTTTGATCCCTGGGTTGGGAAGATCCCCTGGAGAAGGAAATGGCAATCCACTCCAGTATTGTTGCCTGGGAAATCCCATGGACAAAGGAGGCTGGTGGGCTATATAGTCCATAGGGTCACAAAAGTGTCCCTATGTAGACATATTAATTCACATAGCAATCAAATATACATTTATTAAAATTAAATTGCACCATGCAATAGAAACAGTGAGAAAATAGTAAATACCATTGTGATCAGATACATCAACAAGCTGCTATTACTGCATGATAATTCTAATGGACAAAGAGCAAGTAAGAGAATTTAACTCTAAAAATAAATAGAGTCAGTGTAGACTCAGTGAGGACCAGGGACTCCCGTGGCCATGCAGCAGTAATGAGCAGACCCTCAGTGGGCAATGGAAATGAAGTGGGGAACTGGAAAATCTACGCCTACCTGGCAATAATGATAAGGCAGCCCTTCCCCATGGTACCCCCACCAGAGTGGTACCATAAGAAGCCACCTAAAAACAGAAGGTATAAATAAGACCTTTGGTCTCATAATACCCAAAATGTCTGTGTTCCAACAGGAAATCACTCATCATATCAGGAACCAAGAAGATGGCAAGCTGAATAATAATCTTTTAAAAGATATCATCATAATGGCAGAGATGTTAGATTCAGCTGACAGAAACATTAATACTGCCATGATAAAAACGTTGCTTGAGTAATGAAAATCACACCTGAAACAAATTTAAAAAATGGGAAGCCTAAGAAAAGAAAATTTAAACTTAAGTAGGGAAATACATCATACAAAGAAAAACCCTATGGAGATTATAGAATTGAAGAATACAACAATTGAAATTTTTAAAAATTCAATTATATTGGCTCAAAAGCAGATTTATAATCAACTGGAAGTATGGATTAGTAAACAGGAAAGAATTAATAAACTAGAAGATTGAATAAGAGAAATTAACCAATGTGAATGACAGTGAGAAAACAGACTTCTAATAGACAGACCGTGAGAGATCTATAAAACTGTAGCAAAAGACCCAACATTCATGTCATCAGAGTTTCAGAAAGAGAAAAGGAAAAGGGTGGGAGGGGAAAACTACTCAAGAAATAATGGCTAAAACCTCCCAAAATTTGCCCCAAAATATGTGTGCTAAGTTACCCAGTTGTGTCCGACTCTATGACCCCATGGACTATAGCCCACTAGGCTCCTTTGACCATGGGGATTTTCCAGGCAAGAATATTGGAGTCAGTTGCCATGCCCTTCTCCAGGGGATCTTCCCAACCAAGGGATCCAACCCAGGTCTCCCACATTTCAGGCAGATTCTCCCACACTGCAGGCAGCCACCAGGGAACCCAGGGCACAAAATATAAACTACAGAATCAAGAAGATGAGTGAGACCCAACAGAAGAAATCCAAAGAAACTCACATCCAGAGAAACTAGACTCAAACTTCTGAAAATATAGAAGAAGAAAAAAAATCTTGATAATAGATAGTGAAAAGACACCTTATCTATAGGTGAGAAAACAGAATTTGAGCAGATTTCTCTTCGAAAATTGTGGAGGCTATCAGGAAGAGGCACGCATTAAAAAAATAAATGCCAACCCACAATTCTATATCCAGTGAGACCAGCCTTTGGTAGTGAAAATGAAATCAAAACATTCTTATTTGAAGAAAAACTAAGAAAATATGTTGCCCGCAGACCTGCCCTAAAATAATGGCTAAAGGAAATCCTCAAAATGGAAAGGGATGGAATTTTGGAACATCAAGGGTTAAGGAAACAGAGGGAAAGAGTGAAAATACAAGCAAATTCTTTCTCCTCTTGAATTTTCTAAATCCAGCTTGGCCACTGAAGCCAAAATTAGAACACTATCTGATGTGGTTCTCAATGTATATAGAGAAAATATTTAAGACGACTATAAGTGGGGAAAGTAAAAAAAACATTCAGGGGAAAGGTTTCTACACTCATAGTGGTAAGTGACAACAACAGTGTGCTGTTATTAGCTATATGTATATACATTTTGTAAATATACATATATATGTATATATATCAATATATAATACATGGAAGAATCACTAAAAACAAAAGCTATACAAAGCTCAAAAACACTATCAATAGATGGAAATGGAGTTCCAAAAAGTGCTCAAGTAACCCACAAGAAGAGAGAAAAAGAAAACAGAGAGATGAAGAACAAAGAGTAAACGGGAAAAGAAAAAGTGGCAGATTTTTAAAATCTCAAACAGCACAGACACACCAATAGTTACCAAAAAATGTAGGTTATCTAAGTGCATCAATTAAAAGACAGCTGTGAGCAAAATATAACGAAAAGCATGACCTAACCATACATTGTCTTTAAAAAACTTTTACTTCATATGCCGTGGGGTAGGCAGGTTGAAAATTAAAGAATGCAAAGAGTTACATCATTGTTAGTCGTATGTGAAGTGAAGTCACTCAGTTGTTTCCGACTCTGTTTTGTGACCTCATGGACTACATGTAGCCTACCAGACTCCTCTGTCCATGGGATTTTCCAGGCAACAGTACTGGAGTGTATTGCCATTTCCTTCTCTGGGGGATCTTCCCAACCCAGGGATTGAACCCAGGTCTCCTGCACTGTAGACAGATGCTTAACCATCTGAGCGACCAGGGGTTAGTCATTAAGTATTGGTTGTATAGTTAGTCATTAAATGTTAGTTGTATATAGCTCTTTGCAACCCCATGGGCTGTAGCCCACCAGGCTCCTCTGTCCATGGCATTCTCCAGGCAAGAATGCTGGAGTGGGTTGCCATCTCCTTCTCCAGGGGCTCTTCCCGACCCAGGGGCTAAATTAGGTCCCCTGCATTGCAGGCAGATTCTTTACAGTATAAGCCACCAGGGAATACATCATAAAAATATTAATCAAAAGATCAAAAGAAAATGGGATTGGCTAATATCCAATAAAGTAAGCTTCAGAGCAAAGAAATTACCCAGAGACAGGGAGGGACATTGGATAATTATAAAATGGGTCAACCTACCAAGAAAACATGGCAAGTTCAAATGCATACACACCAAACAACAGAACTATAAAACATACGAGACAAAAACTGATGGAATTAAAGGATAAATAGGCAAATACATAATTATAGTTAATAACTTCAACACCTCCCCTCTCCATAATTGCTAGATCAACAGCCAACAGGATCTAATCCTATAGAACAGAGGTCCCCAGCCTCTGGGATCTAATGCCTGATGATCTGAGGTGGAGCTGATGTAGTAACACTAGAAATAAAATGCACAATAAATGTAATGAGCTTGAATCACCCCCAATCCATCCCCCCGTTCTCAGTCCATGGAAAAATTGTCTTCCAGGAAATTGGTCCCTAGTGCCAAAAAGATTTTAGACCGCTGCTACAGAAGACCAACCAACAACAGCAGATACACATTTTTTCCAAGAATCCACAGAACATATACCAAGACAAAACATTTCCTGGGACATAAAAGCAAATGTCAAAAAATTTAAATTTAAAAGAACTGAAATAATATAGAATATATCTTTGATCACAGTGGAGTCAAAATGGAAATCAGTAAAACGTGGAAAATTTAAAAAATCTCTAGAGACCTAGCAACTCACTTCTAATTAATCTATGGGTCTCACACCCACCAAGATGGCTATAATCAACAAGACAGAAAATAACAAATGTTTTTGTGGATGTGGAGAAATTAGAACCCTTATACGATGGTGAGAATATGAGTTGTGCAGCCATTTTGGAAAATAGTCTGAAAGTTCCTCAAAAAGATAAACAAAGACATCATTTGACCTAGAAAATTCACCCCTAAGTATGTAAGAATGAGATGGTTAGACAGCATCACCCACTCAACGGACATGAATTTGAGCAAACTCAGGGAGACAGCGGAGTACAGAGAAGCCTGGCGTGCAGCAGTCCATGGGGTTGGGTTGCAAAGAGCCAGACACAACTTAGTAACTGAATGACAATCACTTTCCTACTTCCAATTTTTCTGTCTTCTTTAACCTTTAACTTTTCTCTTTTATTTACCAATGTAACACACAGCCCACTGGTTTATATCTGATTACACTAAAGGTTTGTTTGCACCTGTCTCAATTTTGTTAAGATTGTAAAAACTATACTATACAAGTAATATCTTTACTGTCTCCAAAAATGAAAGAGCAAATACTGCATGATTCAACTGATATTGACTACATTAAACAGTCGATTTCATGGAGACAGAAAGCAGAATAGAGGTTACCCAAGGCTGGGAGGAGAGAGGTGAGGACTGGTTGACACACAGAGTTTCTGCTTGAGAAGATGCAAAAGTTCTGGAAGTGTGATGGTGGCACAACATCGTGAATGTACTTAGCGTCGCCAAATTATAACTTTAAAAGGTCTAACGGTCAGCCAAGTGTCAGAGGCATAAGAAAGGCCACCCCAGCACTGTTTGCATGCACGGGGTCCTTATTCAAAGGGAAAAACATGAGAATCTCTCACAAATTCCATAACAGCTTCCCATTTTCATCAATGGTAAGAGTATGTCACCATCTGTACTGACATTTCTCTTTGTAACATGACCCCACTCTGAGAATGGCACTCATTTTGATTATTATTAAGTTGAATACACAACAAATTCCAAGTGACCCTAACTGTCCCAGACAACAGACAAAACTTTATGTAACATGAAAAAGTCTGGACCAGAGGTTGCAAACTGGCAGGCCATGGGCTATCACAGCCTTCAGGGCTATTTTGTTTTGTGCATCTGATGTTCTAAAATATTGAGCTAATACCTGGAAATTGAGTCTGCAGGTATAAATTCTCTTGTCTGATTTATCCTGGAAAATCAGCAGCCTGGGCCCTCTGGCCCTCACCCATACCAGTGTGTTCAGGGGGACAACCAGCTTTAGCCAAGGCAAGGAGTGGCCCTCCAGCTCACCTGCCAGCTTCCCCCATCCCTGCCTCTCTACTCACATCTCACAGGTGCCCTCCCTACAAATACACAACAAATTCCAAGTGACCCTAACTGTCCCAGACAACAGACAAAACTTTATGTAACATGAAAAAGTCTGGACCAGAGGTTGCAAACTGGCAGGCCATGGGTTATCACAGCCTTCAGGGCTATTTTGTTTTGTGCATCTGATGTTCTAAAATATTGAGCTAATACCTGGAAATTGAGTCTGCAGGTATAAATTCTCTTGTCTGATTTATCCTGGAAAATCAGCAGCCTGGGCCCTCTGGCCCTCACCCATACCAGTGTGTTCAGGGGGACAACCAGCTTTAGCCAAGGCAAGGAGTGGCCCTCCAGCTCACCTGCCAGCTTCCCCCATCCCTGCCTCTCTACTCACATCTCACAGGTGCCCTCCCTACTCATGCACCACTGGGTCCACCCTGTCTGCCACCTGTCAAGAGCTCATTTCCAAAAGTCAGTCTTAAGACGCAACTAAGACTATAATGTAAAAGCGAAAGAGGAGAGTGAAAAAGCTGGCTTAAAGACTGCAATTCATGGGGTCGCAAAGAGTCAGACACAACTGAGCAACTGAACTGAACTGAAGACTAGAATGAAGATGAGGTTGGCGGGGGGAGGGGAAACTTCCATTCTATTTCTCCTCACTGTTCTGTCTTAGCCATGCGTGCAGGCTCAGTTGCTCACTCCTGTCTGACTCTTTGCAACCCCATGGACTGTAGGCTGCCAGGCTCCTCTGCCCACAAGATTGCCCAGGCAAGAATACTGGGGTGCATTGCCATTCTCTCCTCCAGGGGATCTTCCTGACCCAGGGACTGAACCCATCCATGTCTTAGAGGGGAAACTTCCATTCTATTTCTCCTCACTGTTCTGTCTTAGCCATGCGTGCAGGCTCAGTTGCTCACTCCTGTCTGACTCTTTGCAACCCCATGGACTGTAGGCTGCCAGGCTCCTCTGCCCACAAGATTGCCCAGGCAAGAATACTGGGGTGCATTGCCATTCTCTCCTCCAGGGGATCTTCCTGACCCAGGGACTGAACCCATCCATGTCTTCTGCTTGGCAGGCAGATTCTTTACCACTGAGCCACACAGGAAGCCCATATGTATGTATATATAAAGACTATTATTTCTCTGGATTTCAAGAAAAGTCACAAATTGAAAAGAGTAACAAATTGAAGAGTATTCCTTCAAATGACAGAGTTCTTCGGTCCCAACCTTGGAGGTGCCTGGCAGGAACCAGGCTCTGACCAGAGCTAGGATGGCAAGGAAGATGCTCCCGGCACTGGATCCCTTGGCTCACAGGTCCTGAGGGTGCAGGGCTAGCAGACACGCCCGGTGGGGGGCCAGGGGGAGTCCCTAGGCTTCCGCTGCCCCAGTCAGTCCACGGCAGGCAGGTCACAAGGGAAGTTCTCTGGGCTGCTAAAGAGGCTAAACCATGGTGGTGAACTCAGGAACCACAGGGCAAAATAAATAGTCCACTGATACAGCCCCCTCATCCTATGCCTCGTGGAATTTCTAGATTCCTCTAGTATCTCTTTAAAATCTAATCCAATGAAGGGACAAGCTTGGGCCACATTTGTTAAAGGGCTACCTCTGCAGTCCAAGGGGGTCACTCTGTCCAGGGATTGTCCAAGAGACATGAAAGAGACAGCTAATAGCGGCTATGTAAAGTACATATTTTACATACTAATCTTGTCAAAAGCACATTGATCTCTTCCTTTCCAAGATAAATTGTCCTTGAAGTTGGAAGAAAGAGAAGGCAGTGAAGAAACGGTAAATAGATAAGCAAAAAAATACACACACACTGTACTTTTCTGTAATCCTATTTCTCATTTCTCACTTAGAGTTATTCATGGTTTTGAATTTTATATTCAATTGTTTAACACTAACTAGTTTTCAAAGAAATGAAACCAATTATGTACTTGAAAGCTTTGATTACTTCCTGCCAAGGAAGTAGATTACTTAGAATGCCCTGGTAATGGGTCATATTCTCCTGTTTGAAGCTACAGCTGGGAGGGGACAGGCGGATGGGTCCCAAGGATGTTCAGTTCTTGCTATCAGCGCATTCAGGGTCTAGGACAGCCAACAGAGGAACAATGTGAGGCTTGTATCATATCAATTCTGCAAAATACTCTGTGAGCAAAGTGCAGTCGAGGTGGAAGACACAGCCTGCATCATGCAGACAGCCTGGAGACGACCACCCCACAGCCCACCTGGCTTCCCTGGTGGCTCAGCAGTAGAGAATCCGCCTGCCAATGCAGGATTCGATCCCTGGGGTGGGAAAATCCCTTGGAGAGGGAATGGCTACCCACTCCAGTATTCTTGCCTGGAGAATCCCATGGACAGAGAAGCCAGGCGGGCTGAAGTCCAGAGTCTCAAAGAGTTGGACACGACTGGAGAGACTGGGCACACACAGCCCCCAAGGCAGCAGCTCTGCCCCAGGAAAGAGCAGTAACATTGGGCAAGAACTTCTGCAGATGCAATGCCCTGGGATGAAATAGGTGCCTCCCAACACCAAGTAAAGTGATCCAGGGGGCTTTCTAACACAGCCAGGTAGGAAACAGGATCCCTGACGGCAAAATGCTGAGTGTGAGCCGCGGCCACACTGAGTATCCTTATTTAGACAAGTCTCCGGGTTACGTTTCAAGTGAACTGCAGCACTAAGTCATCACAGGGCTTGCTCTCATTCATTCTGCCCGCCCGCTTACATTGTGTGGCTATGAAGCAGATCCCACAGCCCTTATCCTATGCTGGGCATCTTCTCTTTTTTTAATATTTATTCACTGGACTGTGCCAGGTCTTAGTCATGGTATATACATTCCTCAGTTGCCGCATGTGGGATCTAGTTCCCCAACCAGCATTGAACCTGGGCCCCCTGCATTGGGAACACAGGATCTTAGCCACTGGACCACCAGGGAAGTCTCTCCACATCTTTAATTTTACTGAGTTTCATCTCCTTGTGGCTCTGGACCCTCATCTTTTCTCTTTTCCTTTTTCTTCATTTTCCATTTTAGTGATAGAAGGGGGATGACCAAGAAAGGATCAGGTGTGAAAAAATCATTTGATGGTAAAGACTTTCCAGTGTGCAGTGATTGTGTAGGGGGGATTTCAGAACTCAGGGACTTAGTAAATTTTGGTGACTGTTTACAGAACAGACCCTTTGCAGAGCCTGCTAGACTGGAGCACAGAGGGAGGAAGCTCTGGGCTGGGGGAGAGGTGATAAGATTCTGTAACCTAGATTCAAAACTTTCCGTGCAGGCCAACAGCTGAAAGCAATTTTTATTTTAACCCCTGTGGGTTAGATGTTAAATCCTGGCATTTGTCTTTCAGCCCATGTGTTAGTAAATGATTGATGCTGCTTTCGGGTTTTGCCATTTGCCCACTGTCATTGTTAAGTTCTATGAGGCTATCCAGGAAGCGTACCCCACCCACCCAACCACCTTGTGCCCGGGTTTTATTTTCTGCTTGGTTTTTAATCCTTGAAGAGCCTGCCTTCTAAATAAGCTGACCACTTGCTTAAAATAAGTAGATCAAAGGGCAGGAAAGGAATCCACAATTGCCAGTAATTGCTACCTGATTTCATTTTTCAATCAAGTGGTTGCTCGTATTCGATCACCAGTGATTTACATGGTGGGGACCTATGGGTACACTGGAGCCTTGGGCTAAACTAAGAGACTGCCCTATTTGGTAAATTACACTATTTTCCAAACCATCTAGAATCATAGCATGTTCATCTACTTTGCCTCCTCTCTGGCTTCTGATTTTCACCAGCTCTTTGCACAACCAAGCGTCATACCATTTGCCTTTCATTGCAGAGACCGCCAGGGTTTCAAGGAAAATCAAGATGTTTGCATCTTAAGGATGCTTATGTAGAGTCTTATGGCTCCACTTTCATCATATATGTTTCATCAAAATAGCAGTCCAACTTACTAACACACTGAGGAGGAAAATGGAAGACTGGAGTCCTGCCAACGATGCACTTTTGTCCAAAGATTTAGAATTAGCAACAACTCCCCCGGTGTCAGGGACTTCAAAACTCAAAAGTGAAAACAGCAAACAAACAAAATTGCTGGGGAGGGAGTAAGTCATTCAATACATAAACTATCCAATCAACCAGTCCTTTCAGCAAAACTATTAGCACTCTTGAGACAGGTTAAGAATAAGATAAAACACACTAAAGACTTCCAGGAAAAGCAACATGGATGATAGATATGAAACAACTGAAAATATAAAACAATGTAGACATCCTAAGTCTACATTGTTTTATCTCTGAACAAACCAAGCTCCACAGAGGTAGACAAACACAAAGATACATGGTTTCCATCTCAGGAGACTGTACCCTGAGGAGGGAAGGACACGGAGTCCAGAGTAGCCAGTAAACAACCGTATGTCAGATAGTGACACAGGGCTCTGCAGAAACTCAGCCTGGGCCACAGGGCGCAGACGGACTGGGGCTGGCGCTTGCATGCAGGCGTATGTGTTTTCTAATTCCCTGAAAAACATAAGCTCAAGCTGGAGGCAGCATCCTCCCTGCCTTCCAGATGGTTCACCAGAGAAGTCACAAAGGTTGCCCATTCTCCCAAGTGAGAACAGCTGGTACCAACAGGGTATCCTTCCCAATCCAGTACAATGGAAACTTCAGTCAGATAGGAAAGAGGGGGCTGGGATTTCTCATCGTTCCTCCTCCTCACCATTCTAGTGTTTTCTTAGAGAAAATGTACACTCAGCCAACATGCGATTCTGCCTAAGGATGCTGGTGACAGAGAGGGTCGTGTGCACACTAAGTCACGTCAGTTTTGTCCACCCCTTTGTGACACCATGAACTGTAGCCCTCCAGGCTCCTCTCTGTCCGTGGAATTCTCCAGGCAAGAACACTGGAATGGGTTGCCATGTCCTCCTCCAGGGGATCTTCCCAACCCAGGGATCAAACTCACATTTCTTTATATCTCCCGCACTGGCAGGCAGATTCTTTACCATTAGCGCCACCTGGGAAGCTGAGAGAGGGTCGGTGGGTGGGTTTAAAATTGCAATAATGACTGAGTAGCACTTTGTTTTAAAACTCTCCCATCCAGATTTCTAAAGGAGCCCTGTTTGTACACAATGTACAATGGGACTTGGAAATATGCTGAAAAAACATGTTTCCCCTGCTGTGCGTGAGCAGACTTGTCTAGGGACCTTGATGACACTGTAGACCCAAAAGCTCAGGGGTGTCAGGAGGAGGGGAGCGAAGACAGGCTGCTGGTGCAAAGAAGGGCTCACCTGACCCCTGACCCTGAGTGTTGGATTTTAAGACAAGAACCTGGGATAAAATAGTTTTCTCTTCTATTGCAAATTAGCTTACAAAAGCAGCATGATGGTTTTTTAAGGGTAGGCAACATGGGACACTGAAATACACACAGTTTAGAGAGAAACCTACACATAACACCAGCACCTGGAGACAGGAATGTCTAGGTAATCTGACAATTGGCTGCAGAACCTCTGGACAGGAAAGACCTCTGTGGCGTAACACTGAGGCTCTGGAGAAGGAAACAGGACATGTGCTCTCGCACAAGGGCCAACCACATCTCAAGGTCTCTCAGGGAGCAGGTTTTCTTAAGCGGATGAACTCTGTCTCAAGCAGCATGATGGTTTTTTAAGGGTAGGCAACATGGGACACTGAAATACACACAGTTTAGAGAGAAACCTACACATAACACCAGCACCTGGAGACAGGAATGTCTAGGTAATCTGACAATTGGCTGCAGAACCTCTGGACAGGAAAGACCTCTGTGGCGTAACACTGAGGCTCTGGAGAAGGAAACAGGACATGTGCTCTCGCACAAGGGCCAACCACATCTCAAGGTCTCTCAGGGAGCAGGTTTTCTTAAGTGGATGAACTCTGTCTCAACAGCCCAATCAGGAAGCTACAGTAAGCCTCCTACATACAAGCTGTCAAGTTGTGAACATACGTATGGTCCCAGCAAGGAGCCAGAAGCTGTGCCATTAACGTTGGGCATGAGTGAAACTGCAGCGCGCCCTCCGTCTCCTGTTGCTGGTGATCCCCTCAGCTCTACCATCTCCCACCTCCTCCCGTCAGTGACTCTTCTTGCCCGCTCACTTGATGCCAGCCTCTGGATGCCAGGTATTGGGCTGTTACAATGGTACTTTTCAAGGTACTGTACTGTAAGATTGAAAATGATTTATTTTGTGTTTGTTTTTTATGTATTATTTGTGTGAAAAGTATTATAAACCTCCGACGGTAGGGTACTGTAGAGTTGATTGTATTCGCTGGGTGCCTAGGCTAACCTTGCTGGAGAGAACAAAGCGGACTTGTGAATGCTCTCTCAGAATGGAACTTGTTTGTATGCAGGGGCCTTACTATACTCTCATTATCTACAGATGAAATAACTGAAGTTAGACAGGTTCATTAACTCACCCCCAAATCCACAGCTAGTACGTGGGTGCACTCAGGTTTGGGGCACCAGAGCCTAAGGCACCTCTCTAAACTGGGGCAATAATAGCAGATGCATTATAAGTGGGGTGACTGAGCGAGCCACCATACAAACTAGTGTATTTGAGAAGGAAAGGGCACAGAATTAAGACATGCGCTAGATTAACAAATATAAACCATGGACAGTTCAGGATGGATGACTCCCTTCATGACCACGTGATTAAAGTGAGAGGAAACGAAAAGCACCTCTAAATATTACTTAGTTATTGAAACAATGATTGTCTATTGAGTACCTACTAAAAAATGATTTATTTTGTGTTTGTTTTTTATGTATTATTTGTGTGAAAAGTATTATAAACCTCCGACGGTAGGGTACTGTAGAGTTGATTGTATTCGCTGGGTGCCTAGGCTAACCTTGCTGGAGAGAACAAAGCGGACTTGTGAATGCTCTCTCAGAATGGAACTTGTTTGTATGCAGGGGCCTTACTATACTCTCATTATCTACAGATGAAATAACTGAAGTTAGACAGGTTCATTAACTCACCCCCAAATCCACAGCTAGTACGTGGGTGCACTCAGGTTTGGGGCACCAGAGCCTAAGGCACCTCTCTAAACTGGGGCAATAATAGCAGATGCATTATAAGTGGGGTGACTGAGCGAGCCACCATACAAACTAGTGTATTTGAGAAGGAAAGGGCACAGAATTAAGACATGCGCTAGATTAACAAATATAAACCATGGACAGTTCAGGATGGATGACTCCCTTCATGACCACGTGATTAAAGTGAGAGGAAACGAAAAGCACCTCTAAATATTACTTAGTTATTGAAACAATGATTGTCTATTGAGTACCTACTACGAGCCAGGCATTGTTCTAGACAGCGAGTCAATAAGTAAACTCCCTTCTTGCATGAAGCTTACGTCCTGAAGTGTCATTCACGTTGCATGTGTGTCTATGTACGTGTACGTGTGCCCGACTTTGTAAGCATGTATGCATGTGCAGCAGTGAAACAGATTTAGCATCTTTTCTCCTGTAAATCTGTTGAAACAGAACTTTGTCCTATTAACATTTACACAGTTGCTCAAGTTATATGGGTTGAACCTCTAACTTATGAATATCCAACATGTTAAATACATATTGTTTTAATAAATAGTTTTTATTCAGAGATTTCACATTTTTAAAAAAATGTTCTACTCTTATGATATTTTTGTTTTTTAATTTTTTCTATTGGAGTATAGTTGCTTTGCAATGTTGAGTTAGAGGGGCTATATGTACACACACACACATATATCAAAAGGAGAAGGGGGTGACAGAGGATGGGATGGTTGGATGGCATCACTGACTCAATGGACATGAATTTGCACAAACTCTGGGAGGTAGAGGAGAGGAGAGCCTGGTGTGCAGGTCCATGGGGTCACAAAGAGTTGGACAGGACTTAGCAGCCTAACAACAATGTACATATATAGCTGATTCGCTCTGCGGTACAGGAGAAACTAAACAGGTATTTCAAACACACGTTCAAATTCTACAATCCCTGAGTTAGGGAGGTGGAGAAGGCAGACCAAGATTCAGGAATTCTAGATGCACATTGAGGAATTCTAGGGTTATGGAGTCTGCCTTCTTGTAGGGTTCTATGCTAACTCAGCACAGATTCACCATGTGTCACGCTGACCTTAACTCTGCAGTCACAGCTTGCTTTCATGTATCATTTCAGTTGGTTCCACCAGTGACCCTCATTACTGTCTAATTTACAGTGAAAATCTCAGACAGTCCACACGAGATAATAAGGTTCAAGTGAGACCCCAGCGCAGGTCTCCAGGTCCAGGTTAAGGTTGAATGAAACCAGGTCAGTCAAGACGTTCTGGAGACCATGGGCAGATTTCTAAATTTATAGTCTTCTCCATGGAAGGCAGGCTGCCAGGGCGAGACACAGGGGAGCCCAAGCACACTCCCCATGAACCCACCTCTCCCACGTAATAGCTGTGACATCTAAGCTCTCTAAACTTGTTTCCTCACCTACTTTTTGAAACTGGGGATCATAATGGTGCCTGCCTCCAAGAGTTACTGTGAGGATTAAAGAGAATACTGGGTGTAAAGCACCTGACTCAGATTCCTGGCATGAAAAAAGGCTCCATCCTCATGAGCTATTATGACTCCACGAAAGAGGCCACCATACAGGGACTATCAGCCTCTCCCATCTCCACCCTCCAGGCCACAGAGGAAGACACTGCCGTGCTGGGGTGTGTAACACAGCTCAGGTGCCCCAGCCCATGCATCGCAGGAAATAAGCTCACGAATCGGGAGTCGCAGGATCGGCAGTGGCAGGATCTCAGAAATACGGCAGTGGGGTGTTTCTTGGTCCTGGGCCTCAATGAGGAATGTCCATGGTTCACAAAACCTTTAAGTGGCCTCAGAGTGCTTTCAATGCAGGGCGAGTATCTGTATGTACTCTATTTCATTATCAGTCCAGGTTGCTAAGTACAACTATGAATTTCGCTTCTCTTTCCTTGACACATGGGCCTCTGTAGGCCAACACTAAGGAATAACATGAAATTCACCTTTAAAGATGACCTCTGTCCTTGTTGGTTATCTATGTTATTAATATATATTGGAGTGTGTTATCTGTTAATCCCAAACTCCTAATTTCTCTCTCCCCCATCACCCACTTTGGTAACTATAAGTTTGTTTTCTAGGTCTGTGTTTTGTATAGAAGTTCATTTGTATCATTTTTTTAAGATTCCACATATAAGTAGTATCATATATTTATCTTTCTCTGGTTTACTTCACTTAGTATGACAGTCTCTAGGTCCATCCACATTGCTGCTAATGGCATTATCTCATTCTTTTTTATGGCCAAGTAACACTCTACTGTGTGTAGGTACCCCATTTTCCTCACCCATTCATCTGTCGGTGGATGTCTACGTTGCTTCCATGCCTGGACTATTGTGAATATTGCTTCAGTGAGCACTGAAGTGTGTGTATATTTTCAAGTTATGGTTTTCTCCAGATATATGCCCAGGAGTGGGGCACATGGTAACTCTACAGTTTTCTAAGGATCCTCATACTTTTCTCGATAGTGGTTGCACCAACTGTACAGCACAGAGAACTATATTCAATATTTTGTAATAAGCTATAAGGGAAAAGAATCTGGAAAAGAATATGTGTGTGTGTGTGTGTGCATGCTCAGTTACTCAGTCCGGTCTGATTCTTTGGCGACCCCATGGACTGTAGCCCGCCAGGCTCCTCTAACCATGGAATTCTCTAAGAAAGAATACTGGAGCGGGTTGCCATTTCCTCCTTCGGGGGATCTTCCCAACCCAGGGATCTAACCCAAGTCTCCTGCGTTGACAGGAAGATTCTTATCGTGGTGCCACCAGGGAGGCCCACGTGTGTGTATGTAACTGAGTCAATCTGCAGTACGCCTAAAACTAACACAACATTATAAATCAACTATACTTCAATTAAAAAATTAAACTGAACTAAATTTAAAAATATGATTTTTTCATGACCACAGTGAGAGCTTGCAGATGGATTCCCATGCCCTCCCCTGGAACTACTGGAGAGAGAGAAACACACACATCTTCAAACAGGAATAAATCTATAAAAATCAAAATCAGAAAGCCCTTGAACACTGATGAACAATGTGCAGGGTTGTTGCAGGAAGTACATCAGTTATGACTCATTACATTTAAAAGATGTAATTGCAAGAGAATAAGCTGTAATTGTGTATGTCTCATTTAGCATGACAAGACGCCCATATTCACACAGCTCTTTAATATAATGAACACATGTTTCTCTTGGCTTAAGTTTTCTTTTGCTATAAAAAATAAAATCTTTGTTATGAATGTTTTCCTTCTCTACAGAGTCTTTCACATTATCCCTATGGAAATACTAAACAACTGGGAGCAGATGCAGATCCCTACTTCTACCCTTAAATGCAAGAACCAAGTAGGTGAAGACCTGCCAGGATCACAAACAATATTAATGGCAGGACTGCAACTGAAGAGTGTCTTTCTACCTCTGACATTACTCTGCCGACAAAGGTCCTTATAGTCAAGGCTATGGTCTTCCCAGAGGTCACATACGGGTGTGACAGCTAAACTATAAAGAAGGCAGAACACCAAAGAATTGATGCCTTCAAACTGTGGTGATGGAGAAGACTCCTGGAATTTCCCTGGAGAACAAGGAGATCAAACTCATCAATCTTAAGGGAAATCAACCCTGAAGACTTGTTGGAAGGACTGATGCTAAAGTTGAAGCTCCAGTATTTTGGTCATCTGATGCAAATAGACGACCCATTGGAAAAGTCCCTGATGATGCGAGATTGAGGGCAGAAGGAGTAGAGGGTTTTAGAGGATGAGATGGCTGGATGGCATCACTAATGCAATGGACATGAACCTGGGCAACCTTTGGGAGTTGCTGAGGGACAGGGAGGCCTGGTGTCCTGTGGTCCATGGGGTTGCAAAGACTCAAACACAACTGGGCTACTGAAAAAAAAACAACAACCACCACCTCTGACTGGGAGACAGCTTTTCCAAAAGTAGGTCCAACACATCTTCAACTGCTGAGCTACTTCTCTTTTATTCAAGTATGAT
>SJYC01003333.1:0-40447 GCA_006408675.1 Madoqua kirkii | reverse complement strand
CGACTTAGCAGCAGCAGCAGATGAAACTTAAGGGGGTAAAAGTTAGCTGAGAGTTTGTCAAGGTAAGTGAGATTTAGGAGATGAGAAACAAATGATATTTCTGATCCCCAGATCTGCAGTGGGAAGCCCCATGGCTCAGGGGTAAAGAATCCATCTGCCATTGCAGGAGATGCAGGAGACTCAGGTTCAATACCTGGGTCAGGAAGATCCCCTGGAGGCTGAAGTGGCAACTCACTCCAGTATTCTTGCTTGGGCAATCCCCTGGACAGAGCAGCCTGGCGGGCTACAGTCCATGGGGTCGCAGACTTGGGCATGACAGCAGCTGAGCGCAGATAGCAGGTCTGCAAGATAACCTGGTCCATTCTCCTGACCAACAGAAAAGAAAGAATTATGGAAAGTTCTTGTTGATTCACCAGGGAAAGTACAGGCTCACTCAGAAGTTGAGGCCAAATCAGGCTAAACTCTTTAATAAGTAAGAAACTTGATTTTGCAACACACGTATGCACACACACACACAGATACAGACACATATATACACACACAGACACACGCACGCCCTAGCTCAGTGGAGGTCTGGTTCTCAGCAGGAAAGTCAGGCAGGGCTTCACTGACACCAGCACCTGCTGCCTTCAGCGGCATGTTTTCCAGACGCCCACAGACTGGCCTGCCCCGCTTAGTGAAACAGCTGCAGAGAGGAGGCCTTGGCGACTAAGCAGAGCTGTTCCCATGTGGTAAACCTTGGGAACAAAGGTCAGCTTGCTTGTGGATGAGGAGGAAACAGAAAAGAAATCTCAACCCTGCGTATCCTCTCCTCTGCATTTACTCACTTAATAGGATCCTTACTATTTTTCAGACTTCAGGTCTACTGAAATTTTAAATTATCTGGATGAATGAAGCAAAAGGAAAGAAATGGTTCTGTCAGTGATCATACTTTTTCCCCTAAATTACCTGTATAATTAGTTCTCTTCTCCATTTAATTTTTATGATGCAGGACTGGCCTCCAAGATAACCCCAACAAAAACGCTACTCCCCGTCCCTATCTGACTCTCTCATGCTACGTACGGTCCATATTAGGAGTTGTGTTTAAATGTATAGCACACATTCTTAAATTTACTTATTTTTAAAATTAGTTCTGTATGCCCTAGTGGCTCAGAATCTGAATCTGCCTGCAATGCAGGATACTTAGGTTCGATCCCTGGGTTAGGATGATCCCTTGGAGAAGGAAATGACAACCCACTCCAATATTCTTGCCTGAGAAATCTCCCAGAGGAGCCTGGCAGGGCTACAATCCATGGGGTCAAAAAAGAGTTGGACACAACTGAGTGAGTAAACACACACGTATTTTGATGTGTTTTGTCCTTCCCTTTGCATTTTCACAAAAGAGGGTAGAGAAACTAGAATTACTCTTTAGGGTGGGCAGGGAAGGTCCCCTGTGCATTTCACATGTTTTCTCAGGGTGTGTATGAGAAAACCTTCCTACCCCAATCCTCTGTCTTCTTCTCCTCCTCTTTCTCTTTCTTTCCTTTCACACACATGTGCACACATACATATGCACACGTGCATACATACACACTTCTGCTTGAAGCCATGTATCGAGAATTAAATGATTCCATCTGATGATAATATATCAATATCCAGCTTGCTCTATCTATCCATCCATCCATCTGTCTATCATCTCTACCCTTGTAACTTCTCCCCTTATAAACAGGAGGCAGTCTTTCTTTTCTTCGTGATCCAATCTAAATTTAACCTGCTCCAGGGTTTTTAGTCTATTTTAGCTGGTCGGAGAGTGAGCTCTAATTACTCTCAACATCTTCATTTCATTAACATCATTTGCTATGGTCCCAAGAGAGAAGATATTCTAGGATTTAGGCTTGTAAAATGACCAGGAAAATCTGGAAATTAGACTTCAAGGGAAAAAAAAAAAGGTATGTCCAAGTAGTGGCTAGATTGTATTCACAAGAACAAATTATTTTGCTTATTGCTGAGTCATTTTTCATCACTGGTGTTGCCTGCCGCCTGAGCCACAAGAGTATGAAGACAATCAAAATATGTGGAATATTTGGCTCACTTGCCTTCTGAGTATTCAACTCAAGGCAAGAGTAAGTTTACTTTTGAAAAATATGCCCACAGTGCAGTCCAGTTCTTACTATTTAAGAACCAGTTACAAACCTGTTCTTAAGACCTATTGTTTAATGCACAGACATCAAGCAAAGCTGTAAAACCAGTTCTTCTGTTAGGCTGTAACAAAAAGACAAAAACTTATTTCTATAAATCTTTTTATTAGATCGTGCAATTGTTTCTGTAAATAGGCCTATATTCTTCTACTAGTACCCACATTCCACCTTTTATAATTGTTGAATAGGTTAGGAATGGCAATGTACTCCAGTGTTCTTGCCTGGGAAATTGCATGGACAGAGGAGCCTGGTGGGCTACTGTCCATGGGTCTCAAAGAGTTGGACACAACGGAGTGACTAAGCACTTATACACACACACCCCCACACACATGCATGCATGTGTGCACGCACACACACACACACACACACACACAGGACTTTATCACAAGACGCTTCATAACGAGTTTTGAATGTAATGGCACGCTCATGTTTTCCACCCATATTTCAGTGTGTCTCTATCCTAAGATGCATTTACACCCCAGGAAATGGGAAAATGCTTCACCAGTCATGGTTGTATTTTGATCTGAAAGGCTGTGGTTGAAATGATGCCTATTAAAACGTATATTTCCAATGTATTAACATGTAAATTGTTGATCTGTATAAATTTTTTTCAAAAAATTTGAAAGTATAGTGGTCAATCGGCATATTAATATAGAGGCTTTTTCCTAAGGTATTTCTTATCCGATACTTCAACATCTGTCTATACTTAAGTCTCTATTGAAGGGACTTTTATTTTCAATCTTGCTAGTTAGTTTATATTGAATTTTGAGAAGTTGACAAACCTTTTACTTGGCTTTCTAGCTTAATGAATTTCTATAATTAGTAAATTCATTATAAAAATGCAATATTAACAATTGTCTTTGACTATTTCCTAAATAATCTTTACATATAGAGAATAAGAAAAGCTAATAAATTGATTGCATCCATTGAAGTCACTTGAAAAGAAACTTAAGAATATGAATAAGAGATTGAAGGGGTAAGCATGCATTGTTATGGGAAAACCATTTTTGTTTCTTTACCATGGACTAAGCAGTTGATTACTTTTGGGTAGCATCAAAAAAATAACAAATTCTGAATTTTAAAATCAATTCTAAGAAAAAAAAAAAAAAAAAAAAAGCTGGCATTGAGCAAAGTAAACCCAATGTCCTCAAATCTCTCCCTGCATTGTCCTTCTGGCAGACACTGCACTTGGCAAACTCTTGCCTGGGTGAAGCCAAGTGTCTCCTCTGTATATGGCCACAGATGGCGGTGGAAAACCGCACAGCCAGTAAGGCGTGGGACGTGACCAATTCGCAGGCTCCCACCGTCCCAGGTCCCTTCATTCTGGCAAGACTCTGACTAGGTTTTCTTAATTTTCTCTCCCAGATTGTATTGTTTCATCTTTTTTTCAAACTTTCTCTACTTATCTCAAGGATAGTAATTCACCTACTCCCCACACCGTTTTATCCTTCTTAAAAACAGAAACCACCAGTGCGAACTCTCTCACTTGCACCAGATTAACTGTTTACTGGCATCCATAGCCATCTTCTCTTTCCTACTGAAGCAGGCCATGATGCTGACCTAAATTTTGCTGTTCGTATCTCATTTTCTGAGGCTTGTTATAGACTTGCTATCCTGAAGATTCCCTGGCCCTTGGCTACTCAGTCTCACCCTCCAAACAAGTAGGGGTCCACTCCTCCCCTACATCCTTCCTCCCGTGGGTTTGGGGGCACTTTCTTAGCCTCTCTGGCAAGATCCTTACATCCGTCCTTTAATTGCTGAGCTTCCTTCATCTGTCTGTTGGGAAGTCGGGAGCTGAGTTGGGCCTGACTGACAGTCTGTCCTTCTATTCTTGTATTGTCCATGAACGTTTCCCCCCTCACCTCATTGTCCAAATCTGCCAATCTTGTGATATATAAATTGACCACAGCTCTAAACTCTCGGGGCTTCCTAGGTGGCTCAGTGGTAAAGAATCCACCTGCCAATACAGGAGACTCAGGTTCAATCCCTGGGTCAAGAAGATCCCCTGGAGAAGGAAATAGCAACCCACTCTTGCCTGAGAAGTCGCATGGACAGAGGGGCCTGGCAGAGCTACAGTTCATGGGGTCACAAAGAGTCGGACACAGTTGAGGATGCATGCATGCCTAAATGCTCTCTGGAACTCAGATTCATATTTATTGCAGAACAATGCCTTCAGGATATTTCACAGTTATTAAAAATAAGACAATAGCCCCAGATGGAATCACTTATCTAAGCTCCAAGTCACCAAATCCAAACTTAATTAAATTATAGTTTCGGCTCTCCCAGAAATGGAATCTTAAACCAGTTCATCAGAAATCACCTCGCCAGCACTAGCAAGGTCACCTGCCTAATAGACCCTGCCATTCCCCTAAAGGAAAGGAATCTTGCCATAACCAGCCCGCTTTTTTTTTTTTTTTTTTTGCCTAGTGTAACTTCCTTGTTTCTGCTCTTGTCTACCGATAAAAATCTCTCCTTCTGTACACCTCCTCCAAGCTCCTTTCCATCTATTAGATTGGCAGTTGCCTGATTAGAGTCCAGTTTTGCTCAAATAAATTCTTAAAATAATTTAAGATAAAATAAGTTATCTTTTCCCCTGGAGAACGAAACGGCAACCCACTCCAGTATTCTTGCCTGGAAAATCCCATGGACAGAGGAGCTTAGTGGGCTACAGTCCATGGGGTCATAAAGAGTCAGATACAACTGAGCATGTAACACTATTACCACTACTACTAATGTATCTTTTAACACAGGTAACTCAATATTTTTAGAATAAAGTTTATTATCTATTCCTCCCATCAGTTCCGTGTAACTCTTTCCTCTAAGGCTTTTCCGATGGCTCAGTGGGTAAAGAATTTGCCTACCAATGCAGGAGACTTGGTTTCCATCCCTGGGTTGAGAAGATCGCCTGGAGGAGGAAATGGCAACCCACTGCAGTATTCTTGCCTGGGAAATCCCATGGACAGAGGAGCCTGGTGGGCTGCAGTCCATAGGGTCCCACAGAGTTGGACACACCTGAGCACCAAGTATGCACACTTCTTTCTAATCCTTGTTTAATGCATATGTTGATTGCTTAGACATGTTGGCATTTCACTTGATTTTTCACTCCCCCTTAATCCTACATAGAATCAAGCTCCATGACTCCTCATGGTGACTCCAGATCTCACCGGAAGCCATTTATCTCTGCCCACCCCTATTGCATCCACCCATGTTTTCCACCATCACCTCTGGCCTAGATAACGCAGTAGCCTGCCTGCCACTTGTTTCTCCATACCTGAAATCCACTCTCCATTCTATGGCCACGGGAATCTTTTCATTCAACCTCCATGCTACTTCCAACCATTTTTTAAAAAATTTCTTTAGTTTGCGCTGGGTCTTTGTTGCTGCATACAGGCTTTTTCTACTAGCAGCAGCAGGGGCTACTGTCTCTCTCCAGGGACGGTTCAGGGGCCTCTCGCTATAGGGCTTCTCTTGTTGTGGAGCACAGGCTCTAGAGTGTGGGCTCAGTAGCTGTGGCTTAATTGCCCCAAAGCATGTGGGATCTTCCTGAACCAAGGCTCGAACACATGTCCCCACTGTGTTGGCATGCAGATTCTTAACCACTGGACCACCAGGGAAGTCCTACATCCAACCATTTTAACTTCTAAGTCTTCCTGCCCTCCACTACCTCTTGCATATACTCACAGTCTTCTCGACCTTTGTCTTTGAATGCACGCTTACCTGTTAGGCTTTAGCCTAGATGTCATTTTCTTTGTAAAAACATTCCTTTACGCGGTGAATCCAGGTAAACAGCCCTTCCAGGGGGCTCCTGTAACATATTATTGAACTGGAATTCCCTACTATGGAATTTCAGAAACCTTGCCTGTCTGGTTCACTGCTGTGATTCTAGAACCTGACATACAGTGGCTGTGGCATAGCAGAAGTGTTCCACATAGCTCCTTAATCCATGAACTCCTAGATAAGCAAATTGTTTCAGGATTTGCTAAAGACTAAATGGAAATAAACTGCTTTGAGGGAGGAAAAATCAAACAGTGAGGTGGTGGGTGAGGGCAAAATAGTATAAAAATCATTTAAAATGCCTGTGTTCTATCATTAGTGCTTAAAAACACATTTGTAAACTTATAACATTTACTTGTTTGTGACGTATGCTGAATCTCAGCTGTGTCTGAATCTCACGACCCCGTGGACTGTAGCCCACCGGGCTCCTCTGTCCCTGGAATTTCCCAGGCAAGAACACTGGAGGGGCTTGCCATTTCCTCCTCCAGGGATCGAACCCACGTCTCTTACACCTCCTGCATTAGCAGGCAGGCTCTTTACCACTAGGGCCACTTGTGATAGATTTCCATTATTCTCATTTTCCTCTTCTCCCAGTATCTGTGTCATTTGTCACATGGTTTTGCACAGGTCTCTAACTGTGGGCAGAAGACACAGTTTCCCCACCTCTGACTCTGGTTTCAACCACGATGTCTGCTTTGATTAATAGATTGATGCGAAGATGACCCCGTGTCCTTCTGAGTCTAAGACTCAAGAGGCTGTGTGTGTTTCTCTCAGTCCTTTTGTGCCTCAGCCTCACCCAGGAGAATATGGCCATGTTCACCCACTGGCTCCAGAGGAGAATAAGAGACCCATGGAGCAGAGTTCCCCCAGCCAGGGTACTTTAGCTGATCTCAGCTGACCCCAGCTGACCTGGACCCATTGTTGTTATATAAAGGTTTATGGGCTTAAGTTATTGAGTTTCAGGATAGTTTTTTTTTTTTTAACACTAAATTCCTGTAGCAGTCACTTTCTGATACGTCTGTCACTTGAATGTCTGGGTACAGCTATTCCAGAGAATGATTATGATATAAACTTGCCAGTGTTTATTTTAAAAAATGAACTTTTAGAAAAAGCATTTATAATACATATGTCTGACTAAAGAGTTGAATCCAGAATGTATCAAGAACTCCATGGAGTTCTTGATTAGAACTCCATGCCTCCACTGCACAGGGTATGGGTTTGATCCCTGGTCGAGGAACTAAGAAACTTAAGAATCCACACCGTCCCCCCGCCCACCACTACCCAAAAAAAAAAAGAAAACTCATATCAAGCAATATTAAAAAAGACAACTTAGAATGGCAAAAAAAAAAACCCTCCAAAAACAAAAAAATCCATCTCACCTTGGGAAGAATATTTCACAAAAGAAGGAATACAAATGGCCAGTAATCACATGAAAAGGTACTCACCATCATCAGCCATAGGGAAATACAAATTAAAACCACAATGAGATACTACTTCACTCACACTAGTGAAGTTATTACCTCCAAACTTGACAACCCGACAGAGCAAATGTTGAGGAGCCTGTGAAAAGCTGGAACACTCCTCTATTGCTGGTAGGGGTACAGTGATGCTCGACCACACTGGACAACTCCTTTGACATTTCTCATAAAGATAAGCTTTACCCCATGACCCAGCAATTTCACTCCTAGTTATTACTCACCAGAGGTAAAGACTCCCTGTCCACAAAAAAAGAAAAAAAAAACTTACAGAAGAATGTTTATTGTAGCCTTCTTCATAACTGGGGCTTCCCTGCTGGCTCAGATGGTAAGGAATCCAATGGTAAAGAATCCACCTATAAAGCAGGAGCCCTGAGTTTAATCCTTGGGTCAGGAAGATTCCCTGGAGAAGGGAATGGAAACCCACTTCAGTATTCTTGCCTGGGAAATTCCATGGACAGTGGAGCCTGACAGGCTACAGTCCATGGGGACATAAGACTTGTGGACACAGTGACGGGAGGAAAGGGTGGGAAGGATATAAAGTTTGCTAACAGCAAATTTCACTTTGGGAGCTTAAAACCTCGGAATCAGAGCAGTGAACTGGTTGAGATATCAAAACCAGTTCAGTTCAGTTCAATTCAGTTCAGTCGCTCGGTCGTGTCCGACTCTTTGCCACCCCATGAATCGCAGCACTCCAGGCCTCCCTGTTCATCACCATCCTCCGGAGTTCACTCAGACTCAACGTCAATCGAGTCCGTGATGTCATCCAGCCATCTCATCCTCTCGTCCCCTTCTCCTCCTGCCCCCAATCCCTCCCAGCATCAGAGTCTTTTCCAATGAGCCAACTCTTCTCATGAGGTGGCCAAAGTACTGGAGCTTCAGCTTTAGCATCATTCCTTCCAAAGAACACCCAGGGCTGATCTCCTTCAGAATGGACTAGTTGGATCTCCTTGCAGTCCAAGGGACTCTCAAGAGCCTTCTCTAACACCACAGTTCAAAAGCATCAATTCTTCAGTGCTCAGGATTCTTCACAGTCCAACTCTCACATCCATACATGACCACTGGAAAAACCATAGCCTTGACTAGATGAACCTTGGTCAGCAAAGTAATGTCTCTGCTTTTGAATATACTATCTAGGTTGGTCATAACTTTTCTTCCAAGGAGTAAGCGTCTTTTAATTTCATGGCTGCAGTCACCATCTGCAGTGATTTTGGAGCCCCCCAAAATAAAGTCTGACACTGTTTCCACTGTTTCCCCATCTATTTCCCATGAAGTGATCCAGTCAAATTGGGTAAAAAATTTTCTCTGGTTTGCAGACTCTTAATCAGACTGCTAGTCCCTATTTTATCCCAAGACACAACTGATCTGAGAGACAAGCTTTATTTTCTCCCCAAGAGCCAATACAAATTTAATTAGAATATAGAATAAATTGTTTTGTTTTCTTCAAAATTTATGGACTAATGTTCAGGTCGCTTTCTAAAAAAAACTTGGCACTAATCAACCGGAAAGAACTGACCCCTTCATGGGCTAGTATCTCAACAGATTAGTAAACCTCAAGAAATTCTATACCTCAGACTTTGCTTTGTGAATTCAGTAAAATTCTTGAATGTCAAATCAGTGATTAATTTTGAATTCTAAAGTATTGGGAGTACATTCTATTATTACAGATACAAAATTTTAGAAGACAGACTTTTTTATAATATTATCTTTTATTTATTTATTTTTGGCTACACCACAGAACATGTAGGATCTTAGTTCCTCGGCCAAGAATCACACCCTCACTTCCTTTATTGGAAGTGCAGAGTCTTAACCTGTCCCTAGAAAAAAGATTTTGAAAACTATCTTTAAATATATTTAGCAAGTTGAATGTGAAAAGAAAATTCTGTTCCCCATCTTGGTTATGTGTTTATGTGAATATGCTGAAACATGCAATACTTGATTTTTTTTCAGGCTAAAATTAGTAGAATAAGTTATCAAATGAATATAGTAGCTCTATTTATCCTTCTTGATATCAACAACTAACCATGATGGGGTGGCGATCCATCTAGGAAAAAAATGAGGAAAACTCACATTGCTTTGGTGACAGGAATTTTTTCCTAAGCATCTACATTTAGTTTTAAAATGCCATACTAAATAGTTCACCAGTGTTTAGAAATATTTCTAAGCTTTATTGAATCTGTAGCTAAATCTAATGCATTCAAACTTAAAAATACTTTTTAAATTGTCATTTTTGTCAAATGCCTTTCTTCAATTTTTTTTTTTGGAGTATAATTACTTTACAATATTGTGATGGATTCCACCATACATCAACATGAATCGACCATAGGTATACATACGGCCCATCTCCCTGAAGCCCCCCTTCCTCTTCCCTCCCATCCTGCCCCTCTAGGTTGTCACAGAGCACTAACTGTCAAATGCCTCTTTATCAATAATCAGTGCTTAAAAAAAATTAAAAGACGCTTACTCCTTGGAAGAAAAGTTATGACCAACCTAGATAGTATATTCAAAAGAAGAGACATTACTTTGCCGACTAAGGTCCGTCTAGTCAAGGCTATGGTTTTTCCAGTGGTCATGTATGGATGTGAGAGTTGGACTGTGAAGAAGGCTGAGCACCGAAGAATTGATGCTTTTGAACTGTGGTCGGACGTGAGTCGGACATGACTGAGCGACTGAACTGAACTGAACTGAACTGAAAAATGCATTTGGGGGACTTTCCTGGCAGTCTAATGGTTAAAACTCCACCTTCCAATGCAGTGGGTGCCAGTTTGGTCCCTGGTCAAAGAGCTAAGATCCCATGTTCCTTGCAGCCAAAAAACATAACACAGAAGAAATATTATAACAAACTCAATCACATCTTTAAAAAATGCTTGCATGCATGCTAAGTCACTTCAGTAGTGCATGACTCTGAGCGACCCTATGGAACCTACAGTAGACCTCCAGGCTCCTCTGTCCATGGGATGCTCCCAGCAAGAATACCGAAGTGGGTTGCCATGCCCTTCTCCAGGGCATGTTCCCAACCCAAGGATCAAATTCGCATCTTTTATGTCTCCTGCATTGTCAAGCGGGTTATTTACCACTAGCACCACCTGGGGAGCCCCTTTCAAAAATGGTCCACATCAAAACAGCAACAACAACAAAAATCTTTTAAAAAATGCCTCTGGGAAGTCTTACTCATTTCTCATGTCCCATTGCATACACTGGAAGCATTATTTTAAGGTATTAATCTATGTCAATATCCAGTGATTGTATATGGCACTGAACAGAAAAATAAGCAAGCAAAAACACAATTCCACAAATTGTAGGGGAGCAGTAATGACCTGCCTGAATAGTAGATTTCTGTGCTTTTTAAAAATGAAACCTCCTGTAATTCTTAACTAGCCCAGAAGTGCTTTCTCATCAGATGGTATCATTTCTGAGCGCCTACGAATGTTTTTCCCCCTGGATACTTTACCTGGATACTGGATGACTAAGCTATACCGTTGATCTTGCTGCTGATCCCTGCACACAGTCATATTCTCTGATCAATACTGCAAACACACACAGACTTAGGACCTGCATTTCTGTACGAGGCTGGTGCTGCCAGATTTCACAAATAGCACGGGGTGCCAGGTAAATTTGTAACACACTTAAACAAAGAATCACTGTTTCATGAGAGTATTCTCCCTTGTCTATCTGGAATTCAAGTTAATCTGGGCACCACATCTTGAGAAGTAACTTAAGAAAAATCCTATGAAAGTTTGCATTAACAGGTTGTTGAGGATATTGTTTATTTTACTGTGTAGTTTCTTTTTCATAGGGACCGAGCATAAGGGGTGTGTGTGTGTGTATGTGTGTGTGTGTGTGTGTGTGTTTCTCTCTCTCTTGGTTTTAATACCAGAAAGCCTTGGTTGTCTTCTGTGAAATTCTTAGAAGGTCTGCACAGGAGTCCTTGGGCAGGCTCCTGTTTTCACCTTGGCTGCTAAAAGGCTTGAAGACACAACTGTGGCCCATCCAAGTCTAAGAGACACAAGGGTACCATGTTTATGCTTATTTTTAGCCTTTCTGGCCCCATCTTTGGTTTCCTTTAGTCCGTTGTTTCTAACTGTGTTATTGTTATTTTCTCAGGTTTTATATCATTTTTAGCACTGGGACAGGGTGTGTGAGGAAAAATAAATAGGCCAAACCTGTCATCTTAGGCAGTCTTACAAAAATAATTTGATAATTTGATGAGGAATTTGTTGTTTTGAATTCCATCTCAAGTGGTTTTTGTGGCTAAAGATTACTTATTGCTACATGGAGGTCTGTGGCCCATAGTGAAGGGGTTCCCACGGCTGAAGCCCTGAAGGTGGTGATGGAGTCAAGATTTAGTGTGTTTCCATTCTCCATCCAGGAAAGAAGGTGAATTATTCACCTATTCTTTTGTATACTCTTTCCCTTGTTGCTGCTGCTGCTAAGTCACTTCAGTCATGTCCAACTCTGTTTGACCCCTGGGCCCCCCTGTCCCTGGGATTCTCCAGGCATTTCCTTCTCCAGTGCATGAAAGTGAAGAGTGAAAGTGAAGTCACTCAGTTGTGTCCGACTCTCAGCAACCCCATGGATTGCAGCCTTCCAGGCTCCTCCGTCCATGGGATTTTCCAGGCAAGAGTACTGGAGTGGGGTGCCATTGCCTTCTCCACTTTCCTTTGTTACCACCTCTAAAATCATCGTTTTGTTCAAATAACATTATTTCTATTAATATCTTATTTCCAGTCAAATAAATACCCTACTTCCTATTTCTTTCTTTAAC
Source organism: Madoqua kirkii (assembly GCA_006408675.1). Taxonomy (NCBI): domain Eukaryota; kingdom Metazoa; phylum Chordata; class Mammalia; order Artiodactyla; family Bovidae; genus Madoqua; species Madoqua kirkii. Next base: position 28,256 of record SJYC01003333.1, on the reverse strand, counting down.
CTCTAAGTTCTCAGAAGGCAGCTAAGCCATATTATACCTCCTTGTTGACAAGGAAACAGGATGGCTGTCCATATGGTTTGCTTTATGTGTAGTTCCATCTGAAAGTTGAGTTAATTGGGCAAAAAGTTAAGGGATTCAGTCAGTCTAAAGATTAAAATTCGATTACTCCATTGAGAGCCAAAGTCCAAGTTAACTCTTGGCTGGCTTGATACCCCCTAGCAGATGTGTTTATGATTGGTATTTGCATTTTTACTTCTTTCATAGGACTAAAGTGGCTTACGTTTAATTTCTTTTTAAGAAACAAATACAGTCCACGGGGTCGCAGAAGAGTCAGACATGACTGAAGTGACTTAGCACGCAGACACGTGCTTCTGCATCCCTTCCCCGCTCGGTGGATACTCAGATTGTTTCCGTGCCTTGGCATGCAGTGAACTTCTGAAATGGCTTCTAAAGGCTATCACCTTGACACTGTGATAGGAAGCCCTCTCTTCCATTTCTGTTTTCTCTTGGTTGACAGTGAGCAATAGGAGTATGTAGGAAGTTAGGGGGAGCTGGAGACATGGAATTGGATACGTGGTTCCATCCATCAGTACATAAACAATAAGAACAAATAAAAATTAAAGGAATTGTTTTTAAAGCTACCCTAAAGCATTGTGCGGAGAAGGCAATGGCACCCCACTCCAGTACCCTTGCCTGGAAAATCTCATGGACGGAGGAGCCTGGTGGGCTGCAGTCCATGAGGTCACTAAGAGTCGGGCACGACTGAGCGACTTCACTTTCACGCACTGGAGAAGGAAATGGCAACCCACTCCAGTGTTCTTGCCTGGAGAATCCCAGAGACAAAGGAGCCTAGTGGGCTGCTGTCTATGGGGTCGCAGAGAGTCGGACACGACCAAAGCGACTTAGCAGCAGCAGCAAAGCATTGTGACATTTTCTTTTAAAATGTGGCAGGGAGTTTTAAAATTGCCTAAATTAGACTACCTTGAGTGGCTCACATTTTTAAAAAATGCACAGTGCAAAATGTTTAATTCTTTGAATGATGAAAAACTAGCAAAATCATTTAAAAGAGTGAATTCAAATTTGGGCCTCTGGACCGTGGCCACAGAGAGACAGAATCAGACAAGTTGCTAAGAAAAATGCTGGGCTGGACTGCAGCTCACAGCTCTGCTCTCCACACTGTCCTTACACTGATTCACCTCTGGTAACAGTTCCCAGCCTGACGCGGGGAATAGCTCCCGTTTCCACCTCAGCTGGACGCCTTTCTGGCGCTTCTGTCACTGCACTTTCCGGTTTCATCAAGAGAGGTCACTGTGTCACTGCTACCGGTAACAGTCTCTCTGGCTCCCAAACAGCGGGGATGCCGCCAGTCAGTCAGTCAGCAGCCACGCGGCAGACAGGCAGCCACCGAGGCCACCCGGCAGCGGCAGAGAGGGGTGTAAAGGAGGTGGCCTGGACGGAATAGGAGCATAGAGGAGGAGGGATGGAGGATATAAACAGGCTAAACCAGAATACGGGCCAGGTCACGGGGGAAGACATTAATGTCCTCTTTACGTTTGGTAGGCTTTGTGTTTCTGTAAGGAGATAGTGGACAGAGGAGCCTCACATGCTGCAGTCCATGAGGCCGCAAGAGCTGCACACGACTTAGTGACTGAACAACAACAATGCAAAGCCTCGAATATGAAGAACTACTTTTGAAAAGATTTGACTAGCTTGCATCATTTTGATCCTGTCTCTATGTCAAGATACCTTGTAGGTATTTCTTTGAAACAAACAGGTTTAAACATACCAAAAAATCCTCATGAATCTCTTCCATTGAGAAATAAACTACTATGCTATTATCCATCTTTTATGACTAGAGGGCCTACCATGAGGGAACAGTCAAACGCCAAGCGTTATCCCCCGCTGGGGCCTCCCTGGTGGCTCAGAGGGTGAAGACTCTGCCTGCAATACAGGAAACCCAGGTCTGATCCTTGGGTTGGGACGAACCCTTGGAGGAGGGCATGGCAACCCACTCAAGTATTTTTGTCTGGAGAATTCCATGGACAGAGGAGCCTGGTGGGCTAACATTGGTGGGGTCGCAAAGTCGGACACAACTGAGTGATTAACACTTTCATTATCCCCCTACTAGAGTGCTGAGGGCTTCTTTACTTGGTTGAGGGTCTTATTGAAATCCCCAGGCCAATACATCAGAACCTTGGAGGTGGGAGTGGGAACACTGGTATCTTTTAAAGCCCCAGGAGAGTCCAGTGTGCAGCCAGGGTGGGGAGCCCCTGCAGGACAATGTTGGCTTCTCGTCCAACACTGAAATGAGATTTTATAAATGGTTGAAGAAAAAACCCATTTCATGGAAATGCTTGACGAATGGAGAGCCATTCAATTCTTCAGAAAAAATTGTACAACCTGAATGTAGAGCTGGTGCTGCAGTTCCTTTGAAGGAAGTGTTGGAGTTGTGTGCTGGTACCCTTTTGAAGGCTGCCAACCTTTATCATTTGGTCTTTCCATTAGTCATATATGGATGTGAGAGTTGGACCTTAAAGAAGGCTGAAAAAGAAGTGCTTTCGAACTGTGGTGCTGGGGAAGACTCTTAAGAGTCCCTTGGACAGCAAGGAGACCAAACCAGTCCATCCTAAAGGAAATCAACCCTGAATTGTCACTGGAAGGACTGCTGCTGAAGCTGAAACTCCAATACTTTGGCCACCTGATTTGAAGAGTCAACTCATTGGCAAAAACCCTGATGCTGGGAAAGAGTGGGAGCAAAAGGAGGGGGGCAACAGAGGATGAGATGGTTGGATACCATCACTGATTCAATGGACATGAGTTTGAGCAAACTCCAGGAGACAGTGAAGTGTTAATAGGGAAGCCTGGTGTGCTGCAGCCGCAGAGTCCAACATAGGGTCGCACACAGTCGGGTACAACTTAGCCACTGAACAACAAGAAAAATCATCATTTGTGGGTCAGGTGAAATGAGATTTATGTCAATAGAGCAGAAGCTGGTTTTTCTGTATAGTAAAGCCCTTTTGCCTAGGTAAATAAGCAAACAAACGTGGGGCGGGGAAAGGAACTGAATTTGATCTGCTTTGTGTCTCCAGACAAGAGGGCTCCCTTTCCCTTAGTTTGGTCTCAAACAGAAACTGTGACTCCCACCTCCGCCCTGGTTCTGTAATTGATTACAAAGAGACCTTTCTGCCCAGCATACTTACTGGTTCTCATCCCATCAAGGAAAAGAACATGACTTTATTTTTACTTCTTTCTTAAGTGAAACAACTACTCTTTTCACTGACGTGTGCTTTAACCTATGTAAAGACTAACTGCAGGAAAAGAATCAGTTTTAGTTTAAAAAGCTTGTATAAAAATGTCATTTAATAAAGTTATTTTTTAACTTTTTATTTTATATTGGAGTATAGACTATTAACAATGCTGTGATAGTTTCAGGTGTGAAGCAGAGCAACTCAGCCATACATGTTTACATGTATCCCTTCTTCCCTATATGTGACAATTATTTTTAAGGCATAAAAATCACTAAAATACTTTCTATTGCATTATGGACAAAGTATGGGGGGGTAAATAAAGGTGTGTGAGTCAAGTGAAAATTGTCCAATTGCATTTATATGGAAGATCTCAAATGAAAGTAATAATAAAGTTCCTACATAATTTAAAAAATTACAGTATGTGGTTCTGTTGAAGATATAAATGGAATTGGTGTACCTGTCCATTGGTGGAGACCACATGAAGTAGCAGAGAGGATTTGAAAATACTTTTAAGAGCTTTGAAGAATTCATACCCTAAGTAATAGCAAGCAAGTGAGATTTCTATAACATATGGTGTTTGTAAAATTATATTTAAACACGATGAGAGAATAAGGTGGCAGGGTGGTAAAGAATCTGCCTGCCAACACTAGAGACTGAGGCTCGATCCCCGGGTAGGCAAGATATCCTGGAGGAGGAAATGGCAACCCACTCCAGTATTCTTGCCTGGAAAATTTCATGAACAGAGGAGCCTGGTGGGCTACAGTCCATGGGGTCGAGAAGAGTCGGGTATGACTGAGTGACTGAGCACACACACATAGAAACATATGTAAGAACACGTATTATTCAACATGCATAAACGTCTCCAGAATGTTCTTAAAATCTTCAAAATAATTTATTTGCTGATAATAAGTTGTTTATATTCAATACATCATTGACTGGGTCATACATTAACCTTCCCCAAACTTTTTCAGGTTGTGATCAAATGTTTCCTTTAGGGTTCAAGGCCAAGTGACATTGTTCTTTCTCACATGTTTCTTCAGTGATTCTAAGAGGTTAGCACCTCCTTAGTCTCCATGGTACCACCAGTTCTGCCCTTCTGAATCTGGGGTGTTACTGGGCAATTGTTGACTTTCCAGATGGATCCTCATGGTACCAACCAGTTCTGCCCTTATGGATCTGGAATGTTACTGGGCAATTGTTTACTTTCCAGATGAATAGACACTGACTGATTTATTCTTCTTCATATGGAACCTTCTCTACCATTTTAATCTTACAAAGTCCAGTGATTTGATGCATGGAGCTTGCCTCCCCCCACTCCACCCCCTACCCAGGGAGAAGAGCAGAACACGCAAGGGTAGAAAAGGAAGGACCGAGGGAGCCCCCGTCATAGCTAAGACCAAGAAAGAGGGTGGGCTCTGTGGTCCTGCAGATAAATTACACCCTCTGGTTCACCGAAGAATGGACACTACATACATCTGTCAAAACGCAGATGCGTTGGCCCCAGCACAGACCTCGTGGATCATTTCAGAGGAGGTGAGAGGGAGAATGTGCCAATACTCATGCTTTGAACAAATTTCGCAGGTGAGTCTTATGAACAATGTGGTTTGAGAATCATTAAGACAAAATGTTGGTAGGTGGGACTTGCCTGGCAGTTCAGTGGTTAAGACTCTGTGCTCTCAAGGCAGGAGCCAAGGTTCACTCCCTGGTCTGGGAACTAGATCTCACAGGTCACAACTAGGAGTTTGAATGCCACAAATAAAAAATTCCACATGCCAGAACTAACACCCAGCACAGCCAAATACAGAAATAGAAGTTTGAAGATAAAATGTTGATATGATAAGCAAGCATTACTTTTGCATGTAATTATACTTGTTCTTAAGAAAGTATTTCATATTTTCAAACATTCAGAAAATAACATTTTAAGCTTTCAACTTGTCCTCTATTGAAAGACCTCCCAAAAGAAGGCAGTTTAAACTTGTGTGAAAAAATAATTTCATTTTCTTTTCTTTCCATATTCTCTCCACCTGAGCTTAAGGAGACACTCCTACCTGCTCTCTGGTTTTTATTGCACTAAATTGGGCTGAAAGGGGTGACTTCATGTCAGTTTTGTGCAAGGTCTGGTTCAGATCACTGTTTGGGTTTGTACACGGATCTGAGAAAGTCCCACTTCTCTTTAAGAAGCTGTTATTCAGTTCAGTTCAGTTGCTCAGTCATGTCCGACTTTTTGCAACCCCAGGGACTGCAGCACGCCAGGCCTCCCTGTCTATCACCAACTCCCAGAGCCTGATCAAACTTGACTTCATGTCAGTTTTGTGCAAGGTCTGGTTCAGATCACTGTTTGGGTTTGTACACGGATCTGAGAAAGTCCCACTTCTCTTTAAGAAGCTGTTATTCAGTTCAGTTCAGTTGCTCAGTCATGTCCGACTTTTTGCAACCCCAGGGACTGCAGCACGCCAGGCCTCCCTGTCTATCACCAACTCCCAGAGCCTGATCAAACTCATGTCCATCACACTGGTGATGCCATCCAACCATCTCATCCTCCGTTGTCCTCTTCTTCTGCCTTCAATCTTTCCCAGTATCAGGGTCTTTTCCAGTGAGTCAGCTCTTCCCATCAGGTGGCCAAAGTACTGGAGTTTCAGCTTCAGCATCAGTCCTTTCAATGAATATTCAGGGCTGACTTCCATTAGGATGGACTGGTTGGATCTTGCAGTCCAAGGGACTCTCAATGGTCTTCTCCAAAACCACAGTTCAAAAGCATCAATTCTTTGGTGCTCAGCTTTCTTTATAGTGCAACTTTCACATCCATACATGACTCCTGGAAAAACCATAGCCTTGACTAGACCAACCTTTGTCATCTGTTATTAGTTTATTGAGTTTTAGTTATTTGAAGGAAAAAATTTATTACCTATTCTTCATATGGAAGTAAATTCCATATGAATTCAAGAGTTAAATATAAAAATGGAATCATAAGAGTTAATTGAAAGAATGATTACAGAGTTTTCTGTATCAGTCTGTGCAAACACATTTTAAAGCTTGAATTAAAATAAAGATAAAAAGTTTCCCAAACCCATAGGTGAATTTACCCAGCGAATCCCCCAAAACTAACTTGAGATCAAGTAGGTGGCCATGTGGGAAGTGCGTTCCAGGACAACGAAGAAGCTGTTGCTAGAGTGAAAGCAACTGAAAAAAACAGAGTTGCAACCTGAAAAGTAGAGTTAGTTTATTTAGTGGGAACGTTTAGGACTCCAAGCCCAGGAAACAGCATCCCAGTAGCTCAGAGAAAATTGCTCCTAGCAGGCAGGAGAGGGAGTTAGGCTATATACAAGTTTGCAACAAAGGGAACAGGCAGTCTGAACATCAAAGGTTAAATATCAAGGAATCTAGCATTCTATGTATGGGAAGATGCAAACCTCTGGGCTCATTTAATTCATTCCTTTCATATGAACCTCAGCTATCTGGGGTCTGCTGGATCATCGAAAAAGCAATAGAATACCAGATAAACGTCTACTTCTACTTTATTGACTATGCCAAAGCCTTTGACTGTGTGGACTGCAACAAACTGGAAAATTCTATAAGAGATGGGAATACCAGACCACCTGAACTGCCTCCTGAGAAATCTGTATGCAGGTCAAGAAGCAACAGTTAGAACTGGACTCAGAACAACACACTGTTTCCAAATTGGGAAAGGATACGTCAAGCCTATATATTGTCACCCTGCTCATTTAACTTATACGCAGAGTACATCATGAGGAACGCTGGGCTGGAGGAAGCACAAGCTGGAATCAAGATTGCCGGAAGAAACATCAATAACCTCAGATATGCAGATGACACCACCCTTATAGTAGAAATCGAAGAATCAAAGAGCCTCTTGATGAAAGTAAAAGAGGAGAGTGAAAAAGTTGGCTTAAAACTCAACATTCAGAAAACTAAGATCATGGCATCCGGTCCCATCACTTCATGGCAAATAGATGGGAAAACAATGGAAACAGTGAGAGATTTTATTTTGGGGGGCTCCAAAATCACTTCAGATGGAGACCGCAGCCACAAAATTAAGACATCTACTCCTTGGAAGGAAAGTTATGACCAACCTAGACAGCATATTAAAAAGAAGAGACATTATTTTGCCAACAAATGTCCATCTAGTCAAAGCCATGGTTTTTCCAGCAGTCATGTATGGATGTGAGAGTTGGACTACAAAAAAAGCTAAGCACCAAAAAAATGATGCTTTTGAACTGTGGTGTTGGAGAAGACTCTTGAGAGTTCCTTGGACTGCAAGGAAATCCAACCAGTCCATCCTAAAGGAAAACAGTCCTGAATATTCATTGGAAGGACTGATGCTGAAGCTGAAACTCCAATACTTTGGCCACATGATATGAAGAGCTGACTCATTGGAAAAGATTCAAATGCTGGGAAAGATTGAAGGCAGGAAGAGAAAGGGACCACAGAGGATGAGATGGTTGGATGGCATCACCAACTCAATGGACATGAGTTTGAGTGAGCTCCGGGAATTGGTGGTGGACAGGGAGGCCAGATGTGCTGCAGTCCATGGGATTGTAAAGAGCTGGACACGACTGAGTGGCTGAACTGAACTGAACTACCTGGGGTCAAATCCTGTTTCCTCATTTGCCTTAAGGAATGGCAGATGACTGCTTTTTGCATCAAACCCCCACCCTCCTCCCGCCCCCATCAGTTTTGGGAGCCCTCATTCACATTTGGAAGTCAGAAATTGCTGATGGCTGTAACATTTCTCATTTATTAATATGGCAGGAGATATTTCATTTCACAGTGAGAAGGAAGTCTCTCTTTCCCTCGTAAACTCTTTTCAACCACTTTGATGCCAAGAACTCATTTTTCTCAAGTGAGGCTTAAATGCTAGAACTCTGAAAGATCTAACATGCCAAAATGTGAGGTGCTCATTCAGAACTTTCTTAAAAAGGGAATATTTAGAAAAAGGGGCAAGAGGAAACCCAGAGGAGGGAGGAGGTCTGCACAGCAACAAGAGACTGAAGTGTCAGACAAAGTTGCTGCTGCTGCTATGTCGCTTCAATCGTGTCCGACTCTGTGCGACCCCGCTGACGGCAGCCCACTAGGCTCCCCCATCCCTGGGATTCTCCAGGCAAGAACACTGGAGTGGGTTGCCATTTCCTTCTCTAATGCATGAAAGTGAAAAGTGAAAGTGAAGTCGCTCAGTCGTGTTCGACTCTTCTCAGCCCCATGAACCGCAGCCCACGAGGCTCCTCCGTCCATGGGATTTTCTAGGCAAGAGTACTGGAGTGGGTTGCCATTGCCTTCTCCATCAGACAAAGTTGTCCGCTTCCTTCTCCTGGGGCCAGCCTGCTGGATTCCATTTCCTTCCCCTTAAGGGAAGGGACTAGAGATTGGGAAGCAATGCCTTGGGCTACCTGAAGGAAAACTGCTCGAGCTAAAAGAAGCCTAACTCTTAATTCTGGTTCCTGGTCTGAAAGGAACAGAGGAAAGCCCATTTCCCTTTAGCCAGAAAATAGATCAAACCGGGGAGAACAGATAAATCCATAAAAGCCTTTCACTCAGACCGTATTTGCCATACAGAAAAAGAAAGGCGTTCTATTTCAGCGCCTCTGGGCCTCCTCCCGGAGCTGAGCTAAATAAGGGTCACTCCAGGATCTTCTGAGTTTTCTTTGGTGGCTTCAGAGGGGAAAGATAGGAGGTGGCTTTGAACAAACAGGAACCTCACCCATAAAGTCAATCTCAGATTTCACCCTCAGTTCTTTTGCCAGCTAAAGCATCCACGTGGAGAAGGGAGTGGGCCATTCTGCCAGGGAACTAACCCTTAGGGAAAGACAAAACCCCAACAGGCACAGAATAACAAAAGGTAATCTCAGAAACACGCTCTTAAGCCTTGGTCCCTTATCATCAAGACCAAACGTGGAGAACTGGATCCCTCTGGTGGAAGAGTACGGCATGTGTTTAGGCTTACAGGTCCGGGTTCTCCAAACTGTAGGCAGAGGTCGTCTGCAGTCTCTTGAGAAATTTCCATTGATTCCCAAAGCCTCCCCTGGTCCTCTCCTAGCTTAGAACCTGGCAGTGTTCTCACACACCACCCCCTCACCTGGTAACTCTTCATGGTCTTGGGGTGTCACCTTGGGATTCTGTCCTCAGCTCCACACTGCCACCCCCAAATCTGAAGGCATTTTCTAGGAGAATCTGAAGAACAGCCAAATGCAAAGTCAAACAGGCAGAAAGCTTAGCGAGAGATTAGTTCACATTAAATATGTGCGTTTTGCGCCCTGCAAGGCAGGCAGTTTTACACTATTTATACAGGGCAGTGGAAAAACTATTTGGAGGTTTACTTTGCTTTTAAAAAGTTGCCAATAAATTCACCTGTGAGTGATTCGAGTTGATGTGTGGCAGAGGCTAACACAATATTGTAGAGCAATCGTTTTTCAATAATTGTACTTTGTGCTATAATTTTCAGGGGCTTCCCTGGTGGCTCAGAGGTTTAAGCATCTCCCTGCAATGTGGGAGACCTGGGTTCGATCCCTGGGTCGGGAAGATCCCCTGGAGAAGGAAATGGCAACCCACTCCAGTATTCTTGCGTGGAGAATCCCATGGACGGAGGAGCCTGGTGGGCTATAGTCCACGGGGTCGCAAAGAGTCGGACACGACTGAGCGACTTCACTTTTACTTACTTTACTTATACTTTTCAAGATTGTATAATTATAATCTTTGATAATCAAAAAAATACACACACAAAGAAGCTGACAATAAATTTATTAAAGTCATACCTTTTAAGTTTCTCTAAACATTTAAGGTGGATTCACATTCAAGGGGACTTCCCAAGTGGTGCAAGGTACAGAATCTGCCTGCTAATGCAGGAGATGCAAGAGACACAAGTTCAATCCCTGAGTGGGGAAGATCCCTGGAGAAGGAAATGGCAACCTACTTCAGTACTCTTATCTGGACAATTTCATGGCCAGAAGTGGGCTAGTGAATCAGAACTTGTAGTTACTGAGAAAATTAAATTCTCCTAAACTTTCCGTTGCTATTTGTAATCTTGCTAAGATGTCTATTGAAAAATGATTCAACTGTTTCAAGTGCTTAGGTTTGCTCTTTATACTGGAATTTAAGTTCCATCTTTTGTCTCTGTCAACTCAAAATCTCAAACAATACAAGTATATAGTTGCAAACATGCACAGTTTCCTTAATTAAGATATCGGTATCACAGATTAGATCTCATAAATATTCTTTAAATTTAGTTTTGAACTTTCCCCCTATTGAAAGATGTTTATTCATTATGGAAACAATGATGTCATTTCACACAATTTGGAGATTTCTTTCCTATAGAATTTCAGGGGGTGCCTTCTCAACTTGGCAAGCTTCTTAATGACCAGAGATTTCAGGCAAGACACGACTGATCCTTGTCTGATGCTAATGGATTAAGCCTGACCACAAGTATGTGGTGGCTGGTCCATGGATCCATTATTCAAAGGAGGTTATCGGATAGTCCCAGACTTAATTAATTATATAAGGACTAACTATTTGAGAAAGACCTTCAGAAGTGGCCCCATAATGCAAAATTTTCATTAGATTTTCTATGTGGATCTTAAGATACATAGTGTTTTTTTATTTCACTGTGAAGATCTTTGACCGGATGGAATCTCCACTCTTTTTCAAATATTTCTTCTGCTACTGATGTTAAATGATCCTTGCTTGAACTTTGACTCCCCTCTCATCTCATGACTTGTCTGAGTACTTGATCACAGTGTTCACAGCTGCTCTGTTAACATGGAGATCAAGTTGAGAGCAGCACTGAGAGGTTGCTGAGAGTCATTTCAGGCTTATTCACTGGAATATATGTGGGCAATAAACTAGAGGGCTCTTTTGCTAGGAGTTGAGCAAGTTTTCCATGCTATTCTTTTTTAAAAAGTATAGTTGATTTACAATATTGTGTTAGTTTCATGTGTAAAGTAATTCACATATATATATAAAGAATCTGCTTGTGATGCAGGAGACCTGGGTTCAGTCCCTGGGTTGGGAAGATCCCCTGGAGAAGGGAACAGTGACCCACTCCAGAGTTCTTGCCTGGAGAATTCCAAGGACAGAGGAGCTTGGCAAACTAAGGGTCCATGTGGTCACAAAGAGTCAGACACAACTGAGTGACTAACACTTTGATACACACACACACACACACACACACACACATATATACTCTTTTTCAGATCTTTCTTCATTATAGGGTCTAGGCACAGACCCACACATACATATATACGCAGTGATTTTTGATTTACATATTTAAGATCAGGTCGATCAGTATGGAATCCGTATAGCTGAACTTACGAATTCAAAGCTACAGAGTTACAGTAGTTGCACCCAACTGTAAGCGGTGGAGATGTGTAAGGGTGCAAATGTTTCAGTGATAAGATAAGTAGCAGTGTCTTTAGGTAAGAAAAGCCAAGGTTTTCAGAGTCTGTTCAACAGAAGACTCCTTCCCTACCTTAGCATACCTCATCTTTTACCAGAAGTGGTTCTGTAATTCTGGATAAAGGGAGTCAAAGGCACTTCAGTTTAGATTAGAGAGTACTTTAAAAAGATGACAGTGTGCTAGTGTTATTGAAAGGCCAAAGAAAGTTTGAAAAATGTCCATATTTTGTTGGGAAATAATCATAGTAATAACATGGATTGAGCAGTTGTTATTGACAAGCAATATCTTAAATGCTTCCCAAGAAGTCTATTACTTTCCCAAATCACATGGCCACTATCATCAGTTTTGAGATGAGAAAACCAAAGATTACTTGCCCAACATCATAAAACCAATCGATATAAGTGTGTTTTAGTCACTCGGTCGTGCCCAACTCTTTGTGCCCCATGGACTGTAGCCCACCAGGCTCCTCTGTCCATGGGATTCTCCAGGCAAGAACACTGGAGTGAGTCACCATTCCCTTCTCCAGGAGATCTTCCCCATCCAAGGATAGAACCTGGGTCTCCTGCATTGCAGGCAGATTCTTTATCATCTGAGTCACCAATATAGGATCATATATTAAAAAATTAGGCAGCCAGGCTCCAGAGCTACCCTCTTAACCGCTGGCCTGTATCTACACCCCCAAAACAAACTTTTTTGTGGCCTTTTCTCAGCATTTCCCTGCACATTTGATCTTCGCAATTCTTGTTACGTTTCCCACTCGGACGACTTTAAAATAAACCCTAGCAGCCATGAGGTGTGTATCTGAGGATGCCTTCCTAAAATTTGCCAAATGTAGTTTCCACTTATTCACAGGGTTGTGTGTAATTGGATTACTTGCATAAAACCGAGGCACAAGTGCCCTAAACATTCATATCAGAAACACTATTCTCATTTTTTCTAGCCTCCTTTGACAAACACTTCCCCACCCTGTTTTCCTTGTTACCAGTCTATGCAGAGATGTACTGCTATATTTTCTGAGTATGACTGGTTACCTCTCTGAGTCATATTTGCCATTATTGCTTCTTGGTTTCCCTGTTCTCCTTTGTATGAACTAAGTTTCAGAGAAACTCATTTCATTTCCTTATCTTATACCAAACCAAACACTCTCTCAGAAAACCTACAGAATTCTTAAACAACCCTGATGGAACAAGAACTTGATATGCATGCTTCCTTTATCTGAGTCTGTTTAATGTAAACATGAAAATCGTTTTGCTAAGTGTTAGGTACCCTATTAGGCTTTCAAGAAATAAAAATGAATAAGACCTGGTGATTGCCCTCAAGCAGCTAGTGAACGACTCAGTGGCAGACCATTAATAGACCCTTGTGTGGAGCTAGAGAAAGTCTAGAGAAGAAAACCCAAGCAGAGAAGCAAGAATTCTGACTTCCCAGATTGAGACCTCTGGACTGCAGGAACCACATTTCCATACAGGATCAGGTGAACTGGTCATTTGCAAAAACTTAATAAATATCAGTTGAAGGCATACCATGTGGAAGACTTTGTTTTAGGGACTTTTTATTTATTTTTAAAGTCTTTATTGAGTTTGTTACAGTATTGCTTCTGCTTTATGTTTTGTTTTTTTGACCATAAGCCATGTGTGATCTTACTCCTCGACCAGAGGTTGAACCCACATCCTCTGCAATGGAAGGTGAAAATTTAAACCTCTGGACCACCAAGGAAGCCCCTGTTTTCAGGATCTTCAAAGAGAATTTTTAAAATTCATCACAATCAATCTCACAAAGTAGCTAGTAACTATTATTACCCCCTTTTCATAGATATAGAAATTGAGGTACAGTAAAGTAGAGTGACTTTCTGGGGGTCACCTAGCTGGAGACGATGAAAACCATATTTTCAATTAAAAATAGTCTGACTACATAAATCTATTTTTATCACCGTATCACATATTCTCACTAACTGGGTGATCTCAGACAAGTTATTTTTCTAAAAGTAAAAGTAGTATTTGTTCTACTTCAAAAGAATAATTACCATTAATTGAGTAACTACTAGATTTCAAGCCCAGGTAGCCCTAGCCAATGTAGGAAATGTGAGTTTGATCCGACGGTCAGGAAGATCCCCTGGAGGAGTAAATGGCAACCCACTCCAGTATTCTTGCCTGGGAAATCCCAAGTAAAGAGGAACCTGGTATGCTACAGTCCATGGAGTTGCAAAGTGTCAGAAATGATTTAGCGACTGAACACACACACATATTTCAAACACTAATTTTAGATTCTAGAAAAAAGCAATAGTAAACCCTGCACACGTTAGTGTGCACCACAGCAGGCCCTAAATCAAGAAGCCTGCCTAGATGGTGTTGTGACTACAAATCAGCACTTGCCACTGTGGGCACTTGCCATCTACCTCTACAAGGATAAAGCCACGTGCTCCTGCAGTTGGGGACCCTCAACACTCCCTGAAGGAACTCAGGACGGATAGCAGAAACAGGCACTCTGTGCTTGGGGGAAGAAATTGGCAGAGCAGGTCTTCAGATAGATATTCTCAGGAGCTGATTTCATGAGCCTGATTCCTATATCTCCTGAAATCTAGAAAAACACTAAAATCCTTCATGGTAATGACTGTTCATGACTAGCAAAGTTTCATGAGACTAGTAGAAATTTTCTACAAAAAAATATGTGCTTAATTAAGCATATACTCCTCCTTCATCAAAACCACATATATACTGACCTCCCCCACCCCCGTCCACCTCTTTGGAGCACTTTCTCAGAGATGAGGAGCCACCTCCCAGGCTGCAGTGCGCATTTTGCTCCAAACAAAACTTAATTCGCAACTCTCAGGTTGTACATATTTTTAAGCCACCAGTATTCATTCACTGATTTCTTCATTCACCTTGTAAAGGTGTTTAGGAAGACGTTAGCATTCAGGTACGTGGAATGAGTAAAACAGCCAGTCCTTCCCACTGTGGACAGACATCATCCAACCCATGTTGGCTTGAACTGAACTGAGAAGAGATGAATTCTGCCTCTTTGTCTGACAGTTTGAGCTGAGATATTGATTTTTTTTTTACCATTGGATTGAGACCTTTACCATCAGCATTCCTGGTTATCTTGCCTTTTTGGACTCAGTGGGATTGTACCGTCGGCTTTCTTGGATCTCAAGTTTGCAAAGATGATATATATAATATTAATATAATCTATATTAATATATATGAAATATATAAAATATAAATACTATAAAATAAATAGGAGACACCCTGGTGACTCAGTGGTAAAGAACACACCTGCCAAAACAGGAGACCCAGGTTTGATCCCTGAATTGGGAAGACCCCCTGGAGAAGGGAATGGCAACCCACTCCAGTATTCTTACCTGGAAAATGCCATGGACAGAAGAGCCTGGAGGGCCACAGTCTGTGGGCAAAAGAATCTCTTGCAAAAGAGTCAGACATGACTTAGAGACTAAAGCAAACAGCAAAACATAAAATGTATGAAATAAAAATACGATAAAATGTATTGCTGTTTTTCATTAGTGTCTGACTCTTTGTGACCCTGTGGAGTGTAATCCTCCAGGTTCTTCTGTCCATGGGATTCTCAGGCAAGAATACTGGAGCGGCTTGCCATGCCTTCCTCCCAGGGATCTTCCCCGCACAGGGAAGGAACCGCCATCCCTTGCACTGAAAGGTGTGTTCTTGACCACTGAGCCACCTGGGAAGCCCTACTTTGCAAATACTCATTTTCATTCTTGTCATGACTGAAAATGTAATGAATGTTCTTTGCAGATATCTTTAACAGAGAGCTGCCTGAAGTCCCAAGTGTGGTGTAGCAAAACTGCAAGAATTCCAGCAGTATTATCTAAATTCAGAACTTGAAATTCAGCTCCGGGGGTGTGGGTGGAAGGCAGTAAGCACTGTTTGCTAAACCCATGCTGGCTAGCGCTGCCTGCTCTGTGTGACTTTCCCGTGGGCGGGTCCCTGGATGAGGACCTGTCCTTTTGGCCTCTAGGAATACCTTTCCTCTTTCTGATTCATTGTGTGTGTGTTTTTTTAACTCTACATTTGTAACTTTGGGGACACCCTTGTCTCCCCCACACAGTCCCTTTTGAATACAGTATAGTTAAATAACAAGGTTGCCTCCTGAACCGGATCCCGGACAAGTACAAACTCAAAACAAGGGCAGCCTTCACTGGCGAAACAGAACCCAGCGAAACCCAGAATCCCAGTTTCGCTTGCTCTTAGTCACCCAAAAAAACTCCTGTGAGGAAACAAAATAAATGAAACCCTGTGGGACCTTCCTTCCCTTTAAATTGGTCCAGAGCCACGGTGCTAGGTGACTCTTTATTTTATAAGTTTCTAACTGGCTGTATTTCTCGTATTTCCTTGAGTTCAAAGATAATATGTCAATAGAAATAAAACACAGAAATACAAATAGTTGCTTAAAGGATAATTCACGTTTCACGTTACTGTACTGAATGAGAGATGCACACTTCCAATCAATGATTTGGCTACAGCCGCTGCGAGCTTCCCAGGTGGCACTAGAGAGAAAGAACCCACCTGCCAATGCAGGAGACAAAAGAGACCCAGGTTTGATCCCTGGGTTGGAAAGAGTCCCTGCAAGAGGAAATGGCAACCCACTCCAGTATTCTTGTCTGAGAAATTCCATGGACAGAGGAGCCTAGCCGGCTACAGTCCATGGGGTCCCAAATAATTGGACACGACCTAACATACATGCATGTTGATCCCAGATCTGCATTGCTCTGCCTGAAAACAGAGTAGTGACCCCCTTCATTCATTTTACAACACGGTTCTAGTTTCTCTGCTGAGCAAAATGTCTGGGAGTGGGGCAGGAATTGTGACTTCTTACCTGTCATACTTCTTGAGCATCCTTGGCTTGGAAGCTGGTTAGAGTCTCAGAAAGAAAAAGAATTTATTAAATCAAATACTGGGGGCAGATGCAACAACATATCACTTGCTAATTAGAGGAGTGGCCAGCACTGAGTCGGGTGTCTCTTTTATTGCCAGTGACTTATGGCCCAATTAACAATTAACACCGACTGATGTTCTAAGAAAGAGCTTTCTGTCTGTGTGGCTGGGTTTTCTCAGGAGGAGTTAGAAATAAGATACCTGACAGAGTTGAGTTTGGAAAAAACAATTAACAACTCCAAGAAACCACCTGCATTATTTGTGGATAAAACATACTTGCAAAATCTCTAGACAACATCACATATTTGCTGACTTTATTTATATAAAAAATGACTTTTCCTAATTTATAAAGTTGTCAAACATACTAGGCTTCTCAGGTGGCGCAGTGGCAAAGAATCTGCCTGTCAATGCAGCAGGAGACATGAGAGACATGAGTTTGATCGCTGGGTCAGGAAGATCCCTTGGAGGAGAAAATGGAAACCGACTCCAGTATTCTTGCCTAGAAAATTCCATGGACAGAGGAGCCTGGCAAGCTACAGTCCATGGGGTTGCGAAAGAATCGGATGTGACTGAGCTACACGGCACAAACATACTAGAAGCAGTCTTATACCTCAGGTTGGGAAGGAGAGAGACAGAATGCTCCTCTGATGCCACCTCCACCACAGCTGCAGAATTCTGAGTTAACATCATTTACAAAACAGAAATCCAGGACAGTAAGATAGCCCTTGTCAGCCCCTGGCATCCACGTTTGTCCTGGAGAGAAGCCCATGGCCTCCAAGGGAAGCAGACCCTGAAGAGGCACCAGCCAGCTTCTCAAGGCCTCACTTTTGTCTCCTGGAAAATAAGAATGTCTGACACCACCTTCTCTAACGTCCCTCCAGCTCTGAGATGTCTTATGCTGTACAAGGGGCTTTCCTGGCAGCTCAGTGGTTAAGGATCCATCTGCCAGTACAGGAGTTGTGAGTTCAGTCCCTGGGTCAGGAAGGTGCCCTGGTGAAGGAAATGACGACCCACTCCAGTCTTCTTGCCTGGAGAATCCCATGGACAGAAGAGCCTGCCGGGCTACAGCCCAAAGGGTCACAAAGAGTCAGACATGACTGAGAAACAGCACACAGAGACAGGAATAGAGCCAAGAGGAATTGCTGCCCAGTCCTGCTTGTATCTCAGTAATTACACTAAGGGCACACTTAGTGAATAATTCCTGTGGGGATGGATGTCTGTCCTCTGCAGAGAATTCAACTATGAAGCACAGCTGAGAATATGGCAGAATCATCAAGTGTGTTCTTGGTCCTCTGAAAAATCTCCCTTATAGAGTCTTACAGAATCATGTCTAATAGAGTCTTACAGAATCATGTCTTATAGAATACAGAGTCTTGCTGTCTAATAGCTTCCAAAAACCCAAACTCATAACTCTCTCCAGACCTCTGAACATCCTGCTTTCAACATAATCAAGAAGACAGTGGACTACGGAAAAACCCAGAAACAATCCCGTGGACATGACACCATGATATTACTTCCTTTGGAGCAAAGGGCTGCGGGACAAGTTGCAGTCCCCGCCAGGTCTGAGCTCTGATGACAGGAGGGACCCAGATGCTGGGGCCTCCTCTTCACTCTCCTCCTCGGATTCGAACTCCTCATCCACTGCGTGAAAGAGCGGTTGGGGCCTCAAAATCGCCCTTCCACCCCTGCCCAGGTGCTCTTCTCGGCTCACGTTTCTTCGGTAACCAAAGTGTGGTGGCGTCCCTGCTCTGTGTAAGCTCTTCATCGGGATGACTTCAGGTGCCCATCGTCTTTCCTGAATCGACTCCGTTGGAGAGTGGGTGTTGAACGTGATGGGAGGGAGTTCTGAGTCACTGCTGTCATGATCTGGGAAAGTATGATGAAAGGAAGATAGAACAGGACTTAAGATCCGAGAGTGGGGACTTCATATCCAGACGCAGGAACTAAGAGGGTGGCATAGTTCTCCTGGTGTTTTAGCTTCTACGCTTACCTGTGGCATCAGGTAAAGTCACATGGCTGGGCACCCATCGCCATGGTCCATCCATAGAGCTTGCTCCTCCTGTCCCAGTCTTCCTGGGCTTAGGAGGGGTGTCCAGGCAGGACCTCTCTATTTATACAACCAAGTGGGCCCCAAAAGCAAAAGAGCCTTAGAAGAGCGTATGTAGGCCTCAATCCAGCAGGAAGTTTCCACACATCTAGGGAAGTGGTGTCCTAACCCAGGAAGACAAGGGCTGAGTAGGGAGGGACAGCGATCCCCACGTCACAGCCCGGTGAGCTGTGGGAACATAAGGGGACTATCTGCTGAATGCCCCACCTCCCTCCACACCCTCCCCTAGAGCCCTGGTAGGCATTCACTGAGCCTGTCTTGCAGGATAAAGACTTCAGATTTGGGAAGAAAGTGAGTGCAAACAATTGTGCCCAGATACAGATGGAGCAGTATCTCAAATATCAGTTATCTGACATTTGATTACAATTCTCTGATAAAATTAAGTCCCACTTCACTACTATTCCTTCTCAGGTTTCTGGGTTACCCACTCTTTTTGCTCACCTAACAAAATTTAGAGGTGCTTCCCTGGTGGCTCAGACAGTAAAGAATCTGTCTGCCAATGCAGGAGACCTGGTTCAATCCCTGGGTTGGAAAGATCCCCTCAAGGAGGGCATGGCAACCCACTCCAGGATTCTTGCCTGGGCAACTCCATGGACAGAGGAGCTCAGTGAGCTACAGTTCATAGGGTCACAAAGAGCTGGACACAACTGAGCAACTAACAACAGCAACAAAAAAGAACCCATGAAATTTAGAACCAATTGAGCACCCTTGAAGGAAAAAAAATTCACTGGGACTAAGATTTCACTTAATGTCTAGATTAATTCACATTGAACTGACATTTTAAAGCATCATCTTCCTTTGAAGAACACCCCTATCTACCCAAGTCAAGACTTCTTTGAGGTCCCTCAGTAGTAAGAGTCATAATGACTCATATCTGCTTCCCACGTGGCTCAGTTGTGAAGAATCTAACTGCTAATACAGGAGATGCAGGGGACTCAGGCTCAGTCCCTGGATCAGGAAGATCCCCTGGAGGAGGAAATAGCAACCCACTCCAGTATTCTTGCCTGGAGAATCCCACAGACAGAGAGGCCTGGCAGGTTACAGCTCATTGGGTTGCAAAGAGTTGGACACGACTGAGCACAAGCATGGAATTTCTTGCACACTTACTTGGTTGCAGGCATTGGTTTAAGGGTTTTATCTGTGCTAAATGGCTTCACTCAGGGCAACACTTTTCTCTGTGAGGGGTACCAACATTCTCCTCTTTACAAAGAGGTAATGAAGCATGGAAAAGTAGAGTTTTATGCTTTCTTCATGTGAGTCCTATATATACTTTCCTATGACTTTGCCATTTATATTGAGAGCATATATGAAATGTCTTTTATGGCATCTATTGAAGGGACCATTAGACCGATTTACCTGGTGAATAATGCATATGCATTTCCAAATGTTAAACAAACCCCACCTCTGGGATAAATCCTTTTTTGTAAGGTATAGTAAGCCTTTAATATTCTGCTGTTATTTTATTTATAAGAGTATTTAAGATTTGTACATTAGTAGCTGAAGCTGCTACCACAGCTTGTGATATTGACATTCATCTCAAGAAATGACGAGACTGTCAGGCTATCACTCAAGCAACCTAACAGCACCAGCTGTTTGTACCAGAAGAGTTTAAAAATTAAACTACTATACACCCTATAGCTGGTGTCATTTTGTTTTGTTTGCTTTTGTGTGATAGCTCTTTTTATCATAAAATAATGCTACTTATAAGAGTGTGACCTGGGAATAGATGACTAAATCAGTGAAACAGAATTAAGAGTCCAAAACTCTCTTTGGGCATGCTCAGTTGCTTAGTTCGATCTGAGTATTTGTGACCTTATGATAATAGCCCACCAGGCTCCTCTGTCCATGGGATTTCCCAGGCAAGAATACTGGAGTGGGTTTCCACTTCCTGCTCCAGGGGATCTTCCTAATCCAGGGATCCAACTCGCATCTCTTGCATTGGCAGGTAGATTCCTTAGCATGGTGCCATCTGGCAAGCCCATGGGACTCTCATATAATTGACTGTCAGTTGAAGAAGACTCTTGAGAGTCCCTTGAACTGCAAGGAGATCCAACCAGTCCATTCTGAAGGAGATCAGCCTTGGGATTTCTTTGGAAGGAATGATGCTAAAGCTGAAACTCCAGTACTTTGGCCACCTTGTGCAAAGAGTTGATTCACTGGAAAAGACTCTGATGCTGGGTGGGATTGGGGACAGGAGGAGAAGGGGATGACAGAGGATGAGATGGCTGCATGGCATCACTGACTGGATGGACGTGAGTCTGAGTGAACTCTGGGAGTTGGTGATGGACAGGGAGGCCTGGTATGCTGCGATCTACAGGGTCGCAAAGAGTCAGACACGAATGAGCAACTGAACTGAACTGAGCTGAAGTCTTTAATATAATTATTAGGTTCCTGTCTATTGACATCAAAATGTTTCCACAACATAGGGCTGAGTGAACTGGACAATTTATAAAAATTCCCAATGACTATACTGTGACACTGTATCATGTAGTGCTATGTGTGATTTTTTTTTTTAAAGGCGGGTTCTGAGGATCTCTGCGCACCGCCGCACTGGCCTTTGGGCCTCTGCTGCCCCGGGGCCCAGCCTTGAGGAGCCAAGCAGGTCCTTCCTACGTGCAATGGCACCCCACTCCAGTACTCTTGCCTGGAAAACCCTATGGACGGAGGAGCCTGGTGGGCTGTAGTCCATGGGATCGAGAAGAGTCAGACACGACTAAGCGACTTCACTTCCACTTTTCACTTTCATGCATTGGAGAAGGAAATGGCAGCCCACTCCAGCTTTCTTGCCTGGGGAATCCCAGGGATGGGGGAGCCTGGTGAGCTGCTGTCTATGGTGTCGCACAGAGTTGGACACGACTGAAGTGACTTAGCAGTAGCAGTGGCATGAGCACAATAGGCAATTTCAATAATTCTAAAATTCTATTTAAATGTTAGATATCAAGGGCTTCCTCGGTGGCTCAGTGGTAAAGAATCCACCTGCAATGCAAGAGGTGCATGAGATGCTAGTTCGATCCCTGGGTTGGGAAGATCCCCTGGAGGTCCTGGCAACCCACTCCAGTATTCTTCCCTGGAGAATCCCATGGACAGAGGAGCCTGGTGGCCCAGAGGGTCACAAAGAGTTGGACACGACCGAGCATGCATTAGATATTAAATGGGAAACATCCAATCAGTAAATTTGGTGAAAGTATTTTAGTAAAATGTAGCCAACTTTGGAGAATTCTTCTAATTTATAAAGCATAGGTGAATCCTATAACTTCAAAAAACTGCCCATTTTATTTTTCTCTAAGTCAGGGGTTGGCAATTGATGACCCCCAGGTATATCACCCTGCTGTGGCTTTTGGTACAGCTCCTGAGCTAAGATTGATTGTTACATTTCTAAATGGCTGGAAAAAAATTTTAATAATATTTCTCAATAAATAAAAATTACATAAATTTCACTGTTTATCAATAAAGTTATTAATTCAATTAATAAAGCTATGGTTTTTCCAGTAGCCATGTATGGATATGAGAGTTGTACCATAAAGAAGGCTGAGTGCTGGAGAATTGATGCTTTTGAACTGTGGTAGTGGAGAAAACTCTTGAGAGTCCCTTGGACTGAAAGGAGATAAGCCAATCAAACCTAAAGGAAATCAACTCTGAATATTCACTGGAAAGACTAATGCTGAAGCTGAAGCTTCGATACTTTGGCCACCTGATGAGAACAGCCAACTCATTGGAAAAGACCCTGATGCTGGGAAAAATTGAGGACAGGAGAGGGGAAGACAGAGGGTGAGATGGTTAGATAGCAGCACTGATTCAGTGGACATGCTGCTGCTGCTGCTGCTAAGTCGCTTCAGTCGTGTCCGACTCCGTGCGACCCCAGAGACCACAGCCCACCAGGCTACCCTGTCCCATGAGTTCGAGCAAACTCCTGGGGATAGTGAAGACAGGGAAGCCTGGAGTGCTGCAGTCCATGGGGTCGCAAAGGTCATGACTTAGCAACTGGACAATAACAACAATTGAGTTCTCTTTTGCTTGTCATGTGTGTACTTACATAATATTCTTCATTTTGCCTTTTGACCTACAAGCCTGAAAATAAAGAGAGGCAGCCATGGATGCAAGTTACCTGTGAATCCAGCCACCTTCCTGTCTCTGCCTGCTGGCAGAGGGTTGCTGTAGGGGAAGGAGAGGTAGCGGATGCTCTTGGTTCCAGCCTGTGGGCAACAGGAGAAATAAAAAGACGAGTTAGCCCCTGTAACTGAGGGCATCACACGGCAAACAAGGAGAAGGATACAGGGTCACATGGTGCATCCTGTTTGCATCACTGTCTTTCAGTTACTTTAGTTTAAGGAAAACAATGCTTCCACCTTTAATATTTTTCCCTTTCCTCTCCTGATGAAACAGACCATGATAAACCTCTCCAAGTTCCTCCCATGGCCCCACTGGGATCGGGGTAGAGATTAGGAGTTCCTCCAGACTCAACGTCCATCCAGTGTCTCCTTATAAGATTGTCTGGTGTGTGCTCAGTTGTGTCCAACTCTTTTGCGACTCCAGGGACTATAGCCCACCAGGCTCCTCTGTCTGTGGGATTTCTCAGGCAAGAGTACCGGAGTGAGTTGCCATGCCCTCCTCCAGGGGGTCTTCTGGATCCAGGGATCAAACCCACATCTCCTGTGTCTCTTGCATTGCAGGCAAATTCTCTACCGGTGAACAACCTAGGAAGCCCAAGATGTGGCCTCAAAAGGAGCAGTTGAGTCGCACAGCTAGTGCCATGAAGATAAGGTCCAAGAATCTTGGCAAGAACAAATTCCTCCCTGTATCTCCCTGGTAGAGAAGCAAGCTTTCTTGATCCTTGGGTCCCCAGTCCATGGCGGGGCCCTGGAGTCCCGTCTCTGGCCACTCATCTAGCCTCACAGTGCAGGGAGTGTGTTCCAGTCACTGGCCCAGCCTGAGCAGGTGCAGTTTGCTGCCACGTACCCCATGGACTTCCCGGTGGCTCAGTGGTAAAGATCCACCTGTCAGTGCAGGAGGCCTGGGTTTGATCTCTAGGTCAGGAAGATTTCCTGGAGAAGGAAATGGCATCCCACTTCAGTATCTTTCCCTGGGAAATCCATGGACAGAGGAGCCTGATGGACCACAGTTCATAGGGTCACAAAAAGTTGGACATAACTGACTGACCGAACAACAACAACCCCGGGGACAGTTCAGGCCCCAAAGGCCCCCTAGGAACCTGATTACAGACAGACAATGGACAGTGAGCCTCATGTTAGTGTGGGTTGGAGCTTGGGCCCTCAAAGCCCTGGGCTCAGAGAAAGGGTGTCTGCTGCACCGTGCCCCCTTCGCTTTGTCTTACTCTGGCACCAAGGGAGAGGTTGTTTGTTTAAACAGTGATAGGAGTCACCCGAGGAGGCCCCGGTTGGGGACTGGCCCAGCTCGGGGTGAGTTGGCATCCGCCCCTTACCGGCTTCCCCCAGGGCAGGCTGTGCCCTTTCTTCATGCTCTCCCTGAAGGTGTTCCGACGGCGGATCAGAATCTCTTTCGCTTGCTTCTCGCTCGTCTGGGGTTGGAGGTTGTATTTGTTGTAGGACAAGGTCTGCAGAAAGAAGGGGTCATCAGACATGTACTGACATCTGCACAGCTTCCAGCCTCTGGAGACTATGGGAAAGTCACACACAAAAACTAGTAGAGGGACTCCCTGGTGGTGCAGAAGCTAAGACTCCAGGCTGCCGATGCAGGAGACCCAGGTTCAATCCCTGGTCAGGGAACCAGATATCATGTGAGGCAACTAAGAGTCCACTTGCTGCAGCTAAAGATCCTGCAAGATGGAAGTGATGAAGATGGAAGATCCCATGTGCCAGAACCAAGATCTGGTGCACCCAAATAAATATTTTAAAAAATGATTAGTAGAAGGAGAAGGTGACACCCACACCCTCTGGCCTTTGCCTCAGTTACAGAGATGCCATCTGCAGCTCTGGAGGAAAGGTCTGAGATCCAGGCCAGCCCATCAGGACAGAGCTGCGGCAGGAGCCCAGCCTCTGGCTCACAGGGGCAGTGGCCCCCACTGTGCTGCCATCCTGTGACCCTCAGAGCGGTCCTCCTGGAGGTACAGATGCCCAGCTGTGGATGCCACCTTTGTGACCATCCTCAGCGTTGTAGGATGCTCAGTGTTGCTAATGTTCTTCCACCAGCAACGAAGTAGACAGACAGTTGTCCTGAACTGCATCTTGGAATTTTCCTTTAAGAGAACGAGAGAACCGTGGTGGAGGGAGGAGTCACATGGGCTATGTCAAGACAGGATGATAGCCAACCAGGACCTCCTGTATAGCTCTTGGAACTCTGCTCAGTGTTCTGTAAAAAGCTAAATGGGAAAAGAATCTGAAAAAGAATGGACACATATAGATGTGTAACTGAATCACCGTGCTATACACCTAAAACTAATACATCATTAATCAATGACACAAATAAAAAAACAAATAATTTTTAAAAATAAGAAAAAAATAAAAGGCGACTTTAAGGGGAAAAGTGTGGCTAATTCCAACTTCAATGTACTGTATTAGCTACATACTGATTCTGAAGACACTAATTTTTTAAAAAGAATATAAAATATCTTATTGGTAATTTTTATTTTTATGACACATTGAAATATTTTTTATGTGTGCCCATGCATGCGTGCTAAGTCACTTTAGTCATGTCTGACTGTTTGTGACCCCATGGACTGTAGCTTTCCAGGTTCCTCTGTTCATGTTATTCTCCAGGCAAAAATACTAGAGTGGGTTACCATGCCCTCCTCCAGGGCGTCTTTCCAACTCGAGGATAGAACCCATGTCTCTTATGTCTCCTGCACTGGCAGGCAGGTTCTTTTACCATTAGCTCATAAAGTGGGTTAAATAAAATATATTATGAAATTTAAAAAAAAAAGATGGGATGAGACAGGAAAGACAGAAAGGGCAGGACAGGTGAGTCTCATTCTCTCATGGAACAAAGTGAGTGAGTAAAGTCACTCAGTTGTGTCCGACTCTTTGTGACCCCGTGGACTGTAGCCTACCAAGCTCCTCTGTCCATGGGATTCTCCAGGCAAGAATACTGGAGCGGGTTACCATTTCCTTCTCCAGGGGATCTTCCCAACCCAGGGATTGGACCCGGGCCTCCTGCACTGGAGGCAGATGCTTTAACCTCTGAGCCAACAGGGAAGCCCCATGGAACAAAAGTGGAAGCAAAAGTCGTCTCCGGTAGAGCTCCTTGGTTTACCACGTTATGTTCTCCTAACAGGACTTGCTATCGCCTGTCTGCTCATCTCGGGCAGCAAGGAAGGGAGAGCCTGCAAAGCTTAGAAGGGAGAAGCCTGGGGGCAGACTGAACAGGCGCTGATAGAAGAAAGATGACTGTCTAGGAACCTGATAAGAAAAGAGACGATGGACAGGTAGCCTTGTTTTACGGTGGGCTGGAGTTCCAGTATCTCTCTTATTTCCGAGTGAGTGAGTGAAAGTCATTCAGTTGTGCCTGACTCTTTGCGACCCCATGGACTATACAGTCCATGGAATTCTCTAGGCCAGAATACTGGAGTGGGTAGCCTTTCCCTTCGCCAGCAGATCTTCCTGACCTGGGAATCAAACTGGGGTCTCCTGCGTTGTAGGCAGATTCTTTACCAACTGAGGACTTTCCCTAACCTCACTCTCCAACTCCATGGGGAAAGTCTCAGTACTAGGCACCCTTGGGGCTGTGACCCCTGTGCAGGCTGGTGTTCTTTCAACCAGGAAGTTCTTACCTACTTATCTAAGGCAGAAAGTGATAGTCCTGCTCACATGGTTTCCCTTGGAAAGATTTGAAAGCTGCTTGGTTTACTTGACGCGTACTATTTGCTGCTGACCCGTGTTCCTCCAGCAGGTGCACAGCCTTTTGCTGACACATTCCCCTTGATCACTGACCTCAAAACAGCAGCCAGAAAACATTCACCTACCCCAGATCATGTAATTCTGAAGTCATGGAAAGAGCCGTGGCTAGGCAGTTGGAAGACCTGGGTTCTTAACTCAAATTTGTTTTGTGACCTTAAACAAGTGAGAGAACTCTCCTAGGGCTGCCCAGGTGGCTCAGCGGTAAAGAACCCACCAGCCAGTGTGGAAGACTTGGGTTTGAGCCCTGGGTTGGGAAGACCCCCTGGAGAGGAAAATGGCAATCCACTCCAGTATTCTTGCCAGGAAAATCCCATGGACAGAGGAGCCTGGTAGGCTAGAGTCCATGGGGTCATAAAGAGTCAGACATGATGATAAAAGAAAAAAAAAAAAAACAACTCTTCTAACCTCAGCATCTTCTACTTGAAAATGAGAAACTGTGACTAAATGATTTTGGAGGAATCCCATGACATAGTCACAAAACCAGGGCCTTAGCAGTAAACTCACTTATAACCCTACTCAACAATTGGGATGTTCCACTGAATCCTCAACCTTAAATAGCTCCTAATTAGAAGACTTTAGTATAAATGTCATTTGATTAAATCAAAATTTCAAAAGAACTCACCTGAAGAGCCTCTATACCTTTTCTAAAACTGATAAATAGTATGCTTGATAGGTCTCTTTATTGAGGGGGGTGGGACATATACATATATATATATATATATATGTATGTATGTATATTGGCCAAGTGGCATGTGGATCTTAGTTCCCAGACCAGATATTGAACCCATGCCTTAGAAACTTGGTGTCTTAACCACTGCAAGGGAAGTCCCTGACATGTCTCCCTTTTTTACCCTCAGGCTTTCAGCTCTGTGGTTTTGATATTCTAATCTAAACCATCCCAGTTTTCTAAGCTCTATTACAACCAATCACGCTGAGACAGCTTCATCACCACTGGCATCCTGGGGCCATATTTCTTCCCTGCTGGACAAGCTTCATCAGCGGTCTGTCTCTGAATGGGGAGGGAGCCCTGCTGATCCTGGAAAGTCAGGTCTGCAGGGTTGGGGCAGCCTGACCCCCACGGCCAGCAACTGGATCTGCATTTCTCTTTCTACCATGGGGGCCAATTTTGCTGCAAAAAAATAACAAAAAATAAGCAGAGAGAAATTGTTCAGCAGGAAGGCTGCTTGGGAGAGGGTTACCTGAACAAGAACTGATATCTGGAGGACCGGTTCCAAGAACAGCAGTAGGGACAAGTCTTATATACACACCCTTTGTCGAACTTGGTACATGTTACGTGTCAGAATGTCCCTCATGGACTCCACATCTTCAGGGGAAAGTCTTTTGGTTTCTTTTGTCCTCTGGGCCCTGGAAACATCATTGGAGCGAAGCTAAGCGTTATTCTTTCATCTTGGCAAGACAACCACAAAACCATCAATTTACTTTTAGGAGTTCCAATACCCAGAACCCCTGTTTCTTCATAAGCTTTCCTATTGTTTTAGGAAATTCATAGAAAATATTGGCACATGTATCTTGACTTGCATTTTCAACATATGGTTTCTTTGTCTATAACTTTTATGTGAGAATTATTCTAACTCATATATACATACATATATATATATATATAATTTTTAAAATTTTAACAGGTTTGTTTTTATTTCAATGTACATTAGGAAAAATTACTACCAGCATATCAAACTACTTATTTACATTAACAATATAAGT